>JAGVVM010010271.1:0-26447 GCA_019149425.1 Psidium friedrichsthalianum | reverse complement strand
TTTGGTTTGCCCCCGCTCGCTCCTCCTTCTCTTACGCTCCCCTCTTCCTCTGCCTCTCCCTCCTCCTCCCATATTTTTTTCCCTTCCACGCCTCTCCTTTGGCTCGCCCTCTCGCCCCCCCCCCCCCCTCCCCGTCCTCTTCCCCCTCCCCTCTCACCCCTCCCTTAATCCCCCCCCCCCCTTTCCCCCCCCCCTTCTTCCTCTCCTTCGGTTCAGACTCCCATTGCAGTAATAGAGCTGTCAAAGACGACGAAGTGAAAGCGGTTGATTCAACTTCTGTTCCGAAGCATTATGGGAGTTTGTTGTATTATCGCGTCTCGATCGGATATAATGTTTTCTGAAGTTTTTTTTTTATCTAGATTCATGCAGTCTCCAAGTCACTTCACTTTTGTGCGCAAAGAGAAGTTCTGAGATATGTCAAAGGTACGGCTAGATTTTGGCATTGAATTCAAAAAATTGATAGCACAAGGCTACTGGGCTATTGTGAGAGTGACTGGGCTGAAGTGTGGATGACTCGACAGTACTTCAGGTTATGTATTCTCTTTTGGTAGTGAGTATTCGCTTGGAATTCGAAGAAGCAGGAAGTTGTGGCTCAATCGTCGGCTGAAGCTGAGTATGTGTCCAGCCGCGACAGCAAGTAATCAAGCCATTTGCTTAGAAAACTTCTCGGAGATCTCGGTTATAAGCAGGAATTTTCCCGCTACAATTTATGTCGACAACAAGTCAGCCATTGCAATTGCTCAGAATCCGGTTTCAACTTGCAGGACCAAGCTATTTCAGTGAAGTTTCATGCGATCCGTGAAGCAGTGAAGAACAGTGAGATCCAGCTGATGTACTGTCCATCAGATGACAAATTGCAGATGTTCTGACGAAACCTTTATCAAAGGACAAGTTGAATATCTGAGGAAGAAGCTTGGATTTGTCCTAAACAACCTTAAGGAGGAGTGTTAGTATAATTAAGGTTTTTTAGGAATTAATTTTTATTATCATTTTTTAGATATTATGTTTGAATAAATTTGAACTAGTCAATATAGTTGTTTTGTTAGAGTGATTTTAGGAATCATTGTTGATAGTGCTTGCAATTATTATTATTATTATTATTATTATTTTGCTATTTGTGGAAGAGCCTTAGCTTTTCTATTGAATTTTGAATGAGAGCTGAACCCTTTGCCTCTGTTCTTTTTCTCTTCATCCTGTTTGCATTTCTCGTCGAATCCTTCCGCTGATTTAATCTGACAGGGTGATCGCCTTTACTCTGAACCCTTTCACAAGACCATGATCCTGAGAGAGCTCAGTGCCCGTGCCTTATCATTGTGGTCAGGTCGGCAGTCAGTCAGGGCTCTGGAAGTATGATCATACCTTCAGATCATATAAGATAAGAGAGCGCGCATTGTGCTTCTCTCCCCTTCCGCATGCAATGGGCCACAAGAGTAAACTTTGGAACCACTACTCTTCCATTAGGATTGTACATAGAAACGTACTCAAAAAAGTCCCTTGCTCTGTCGGGATTTTGACAGATAGAAGCCACATCAGCGGCAACTAGTCAGCCTTCAATCCTAACTGTCCGTATCGCATTGCCGTGCTCTTCTTTGGCCAGTATTGATGACCTGAGGCACTAGCTTATAGCAGACGGTTCAACATCCAAATGTAAGTCTTTACTGTTGTCCGGTTCATACGGGGGGAATGACAAAGATGGAAGCAAACGTGGAGAATCTCCAGTTTGTCTACTGGTCAAGTGGACAAAGAAGCTGTAATCCACAAGGAGGAGAAAGTGGAAGTCGGATTGCGAACAACGGAGATAATTCGCACCCCGGATGCTACTTTGACTTAATCCTTGTGGGAGTGCACCATGAATCAGATGCTCCTATTGCTATCAGGTTTCACAGAGTGGAGTACTGAGGTCCCGAACTTGGAATTGTTGGAGACACGCTAGCTACTTCGCACGATAAACAGATCGTAGACGATAGAAGAAAAAAGGGAAGTCTTCCTAACATCACCATCATGTACTCTTTGTTTTAGCTTGTAAGGTTATTATAAATCTCTCTACGCCTAAGAAAAGGATCATCTCGGAGACACTGTATCTAGTTCCGATGAAGAACATGAAAGGCAAAAAGTCTTTACTACTAGAATACCACCAAGATTGCGCCACGTGACTCGATCACATGTGAGCTTTACCTATTAAGCTCATTTCCTTGTTTGCTTTAACTCTAATCCATCAAGCCACAGAAACTCGTGGCCGATGGATTTAGAACTATAATTGGAAATAGATTAGAATCCAAAAGACGATGCCTATATCAGGATGACGATGACGATGGAAAATTAGTTTTACATGTTTGTCTTTGAGAGAGCTTGATATGGAATCAGGATTGATAAGCCATGTAGTTAATGGGAGTTTGAAGAGCAATTTTCCGGAGAGAGTAGGAACATCACTTTAGTTCATCGCTAATGCGTAAGTACTTGCCTATGAGATAAAAGCTGTGGGAGAGATAAAGTATGAAGGAAATGATTTCGGTCAAATAACGTCGACGAGCATAGGTGTTATGGATTATTACTTGCGAGAACATAATCCAGGCTTGTTAGGAACGATAATTAGGTACGTCCCTCGCATACTGCAAGCTTGGTTTGTGGTTGTCTCCCGTTACTTTTGCAGCTCGAAATCTTCATGTTGACAAAGAAAAAAGAGGTCAACTCTTGGTGAAACGTCATTAGCGAGGAATACAAGGGCATGCCAATCCTATACTTGGAATCATAATGCCAGGATTGAAAGAGCATTCAAACAGAAAGTTTAAACTCATCAGTATAGAACGCTTAACTGCTGGAGCTAGCCCCAGCTGCGTGCACGTAATCTGGGCGGAAACGAATCCCACTTTATACATGAATTCGTCTCTGACATCAGAGAGGAACTGGGAGGGAAAGTGGAAGATATGCTCCCGACAGCATAATATAAATTAGGAAAGATATACCCGCGACACAATGGACACGGACGCGTTGGGAGGACTTCTAGGATAAGATAACTTCTTGTTTTGGGGAGGATGTCAGGTACAGCCACAGGGAGGAGATGGCGGAGGACGGACCGCAGACAGCCAAGCTGGTGAGGTCGACGGTTCGTCAACTCGGTCTGGTCATTTTGGCCGACGAATTGGGCTGGAAGGCCTCTCTGCCTCCACACCACCACCGGTGTCTTGGTGCCATTAGCTTGTTTTAGGTCGAAGGGATGAGCGATTGGAAAAAATGATTCTGATTAGAATTGATTTTTTTTCTGGTTCTGTCATTTGGACGAGCGATCTCGACGCGTGCTTATCGCATTTAGATCTATTTGCCTCTGAAATTAGGATTCGAAGGATACACATATTACGATTCTCAATCTCATCTTCTCGATGAAACCCTCAGTTTTTTTTCTGTTAAAAATTAACTCCCGTGAAGAGCGATCGAATCCGTTGATCTAATTGTTTTATAGGATGGGTTCGTTGATAAACAGGGAGTCGTGCACAAGGCTCGGTGCCAAAAGTTGCATGGGGATCTGCTACAGTCCAGACGCTCGTTTTACTTGGATAAATGTGTTCATTTTTACGTGCCCACAACACATCGGGGGGGGGGGGGGGGGGGGGGGGGAGGGAGGAATAAAAACTCGTTAAGAATCACACGATTCGATCGGGTTTTGCGAAGTGAAATCCCTCCTAGTTTTTTTTTTTTAAAGCACTGGACAGAAGGAAAGTAGCCAAGGGGAGCGAATATAGGCGTACGTGACATGTGGTCCTGCCAATAAGAAAAATGGGGCAGCGGAGATTGCGAGAGGGATGTGAATCGATTGTCTCATTTTAATATGTAAAAACAAAGGAGAGCTTTGAAGAAAGGAATCCATGTGAAGCCTGCGTTACCCGAAAATATATATATATATATATATATATATATATATTGTGAAGAAAGGGATATGCCAGGCTGTATTTGCTCCTTATTTTTGCGCTTTGCTTGCACTTGTCTCCATCTTTCGAAAGCAATGGGGACGCCACGCCAGGCCAGGGGCTTGTTCATTTTTCAAGTCTTCGCTCTGGTTCTTCTTTGTTCTTGTTCGAAGCTTGATTGAAGTTTGCACGATCGAAACAACCCAGTTGAAGTCATTAATGAGAATCATCTTATTGCCACCCGCATTATGTGGGTGGGATGCCTCGTTTGTATCAGAGGTTTATATAATGTCAGTTAACCACACAGTCGTGGCAGGCACAACTGCCGCTTATAATACGATCCATGATCACTAATAGTCCCAACGGAGTAGTTTAATGAATCGGCTTGAAGGCTTTCTTACCTCTTTAATTAGCTGGCGCTGAGGCAGAGTTTGAATGATTAATATCAAAGGTATATAATGGAGGAACATAGGTAGAGGTATAGGCTGTTATTGCACTAATGCTGTCTGCGTCAATGATTAGGAGGACCTAGTGGCATCTAAACCGGAGAAGCCCAGCAAGCCACAAGTTCTGTAATTTTTATGAGGCATCTTCCCAGTTTGGTATTTCCCTCGATCCACGTACTGGAAAGGAAAGAAGGCTCCCAAGAACAAAATAACTAAGGCTGGGTTGGTTGTCAGATAAAAATATAAGTTTATTCGAGGATGGCACTCGGTAGTAGCCGTGAAACACCAAAAAAGCTTAATCACATGCTCGTCGGGAGAGATATCCCGATCGAGTAACATCTCGGTTTGACAAATACAGAGAACCAAAAGGTCGCCTCGGAGAGGCGATCCTTCGTATTTCAGCAGAAGTAAAACAGAACAGACTGCCCGAATCATTCTTTTTCTGCATCAGCTAAGAGGAAGAAGAAGAAGACAAGGACAGTAAAAAACCTATACTTACACCTTGGGATGTATATACAAGTTGTCCAAAAGGTACAAAAAAAGTTGAATCTCTGTCGAAAGACTTGCTGTGTCATTGGGATGCTTCGACTCATCGTCGAGCCAACGTTTCTCGATCTGCCGTCGCTACACGCAGACGGAACCAACAAGGCTAGAAAAATCTTTGTATCCGCAAAAAACCGATAACTCTTCTCACCGGAAAATACACGTATAGTGTGTTATCAGTCCTCGCGGATGCTCTCGAGGTGGGGCGTCCAAGCACTGTCGGTGCGGCTGTGCCGGCGATCTCTACTGGAGGCGGAGGAGGAAGAAGAGGAGGATTTCTTCTTAGAGACGGCAAGGTGGCGATCGCAGCCGGAGATGTCTTCACCGCGAAGGTGCGATTCTTGCCGTGAGCTTTGGTCTTGGAGGACACCCGCTTTTATCTTGGGTAAGAGAAGAAGCGGGGATGAGGAAGTAGATGGAACCCCGCTTGAGCTCGGAGTCGGGGGAGAGTATGAGGATGCGGCGAACCACCCCTTGTGCGCACGGCTTGCTGAGGACGTGATTCGGGTGGTCCCTGAGCACTTCCCCGGCGGTGACGGGACGCGTTATTTCGTCGACGTAGCCGTTCAAGTGGACGATCCGAATCAAGTCGAGAGCGCCGCAGGGAAGAACGCACGCCAAAAACACCTCAGGCTGTTCCCCATAATTTCCCCTGGTCTCAACGAACGGGGTGATCGGAGGCCGGGTGTTGGTCTTCCTCCGGGTCTTCTCCACAATGCGTTTCTACTGGGACCGGGACGTGGTTGAGGGTTGAGCATTGTTATATATAGGCCAACGTACCCCTACGACCTAATCAATTATTGCTTTTAAATTTCCTTTTTTTTTTGGTCGAAAAATAAAGGTATGAAATGACAAGACTGACCAAGTGATATATGATTAGCTGGTATACAATTTTTTTTTTTTTTAGGGTATCGGTTGCGGTGCTGCATCATTTTGACCTTCCCTCGATGTTTGTTAACTTGGAATAAACAAGATTAGTTAAGTTATTCCTTGCATGTGTGATTAGCTTAAGCCGCCATGCGCCGATATCATTGCAATAAGTTAAGGCAATCGAGCCCCCATCTCTTAGGGCGCGCATGAGAACGTTTCTGTTTCTCTATTTCTGTTCCAAACCTATTTCAGAAATAGGTTTGGAACAGAAACTCGTTTGGCAACGCAAATCTGTTTTTCTATTTCTGGAACAAAAATCTGTTCCAGAAATAGATTTTGGCCCAAAACCAGAAATAAAAAATTTTGTTTCTGGGAGAAATAGAAAAATCTATTTATGTTCTAGAAATTATTTCTGAAATAGAATGGTTGTCATGCGCGCCCTTAATCTAATGTACTGTATTACATTATACAACAAAGGGGAAAAAAAAAACTCAATCAATAAGAAATGAGGAACCAACTATGTTTGGGAAAAGTGTCAGAAGAGTCCTCAACCTTTTAATAGTACCAATTTAGTGTTAAACTTTTTGATCTAAAACCTATTCAATCCTTCCGATAAATTTTGATCAGATATTATTGACGTGGGTGCCGGATGGCTAATGTGGTGCTGTCAATGCTGACTTTGATATTTTTTTAATAATTTTTTTATTTTTTATTATTTCTTTCTCTCTCTTTTTTGTCTTTTTTTTTCCCAAGCTCCTCTGATGGCCGCTGAAGGCTGGCGAAGCTAGGCGAGGCCACCTTGGCCCAAGCAATACCCAGAGGAGGAACATATTTAGTAGTTATTTCATCTACAATTGCCTGACCAAAATGGGGAATACACTTTATATTACGATTTTGAATCAAAACAGAGATTTTAAGAAATGGCAGATCAATTCACTAGGAGGCCCATTGACACCAAGAAGTATAGCCGTACCAACCATTCACACCAGAATAAATGGAGTTTTTCAGGGAAAAAAAAAAACTACTAGTGGAGGAAGACCCCCTAGAGATAAGAGACATCCTGCATAATCTCGAATGTTCTCAATTCCGGTACGTAAACAAAATAATACAAGGTTGCCCTAGCTTGGGCGAGGGTTTGTCTCGCCTCCCCTAGGTGATGGTTGGTCTTGTCGGTAACCGGAGGAACTTGGGAAAAAAAAAGACAGTAAAAAGAAATGTCTATATTAAAATATTATTAAAAAATTTCTATGTCAACGCCAACCGTGTCACGTAGGCCGTTCAGCGTTTACATTAGCAATATTCAGCCAAAATTAATCGGAATGACTGGATTGCCTCCAAGTCAAAAGGTTTAGGACTAAATAAGCATCATTTAAAAGATTTAGGACTAAATTAGCACAAATATAATAGGTTTAAAACTTTTGCGACACTTTTCCCACTATGATTTTCGGGAAGATTAAATGTCAAGCTTGGAGCGCCGGCTGCTAAACCTGAATGGCTACTTTCTAGCACGCTTCAGGCTAATGAATCAGAGATTATCGTGGTGAATTGCATTCGGTGTTCTCGGTGTTCACTTCTGATTTTCCTGCTAGGGGAGGTTGGATTGGATTGACTTTTGGACCACCATGCATCAAAATTCTCCAACCACATTCGACGTTTTATTTACTTTTGCCCCATGTTGGCCGACCACATTACTCGTTAAATGGAGTCGGCCAATTTTTTAGGGGATAAAAAAGTGAAGGGGAGGAGATTAAAGGATGTGACACTATCGGAGTCAAACTGCCTAGAGATAGAGAGATCACAACTAATGGAATCCCAACCTGCTTGGCTGCTTAAATTAACCTCATTTTTGTCAAACACTAGATCTTTGGTTGCTCATTTTGGTCTAGTAATCGGATTGCGGATGGTTTGGCTAAATCATGCAATTCCTTTTATCATGGAGTGACGTTATGTCTTAACGTTTCCACCTTAATATGTACATGCATCTGTTATAATTGATAAGAGCTCATTGAAGTTGCATCTATCAACACCAATTCCAGGTGGAACTATATCCTCATCTTCATCTACTAACTGTAAAGATCAAACAAAGTAGTTTTGGAAGGGAGTATTATCTTGGATCATATGGTCGTACCATCAGCGTTGTTCGACATCAACTAGGGTTGAAACCGAACCAAACTTCGAACATCCAAGCGAGTTGTGCATAATGTGCAAGGCCATGTACGCACGTACGTTCATGGGAGGAACAGGACAAATTGTGGTCTTCAGTAGGGACCCACAGAAGACACGTCGAATCGAATATGAGCCACAGGTGGAGTCCCGGGGAGGAGGGAAGGAAGGAGAGGAAAGCCCTTAAGAAACCCCCTTTTGTTTTAGGTACAAACTGAAATAAATAAGATAACAAAGTAGCCCAACAATACAAGGATAAGGTACGGAAAAGAGATGGGAGTATCAAAAGCAAGAAATGTTAATACAAGGAGGGAGTCGCAGTTGGCAGTCAGATTACAGATGGATACAAGGAGGGAGGATGAGGAACACATGGTGGTAAGGTTGTGGGGTTCTTGCTTAGTTTCAATGTTCAATAACTAGATAATGAGTCCAAATGAATGTACAGCTATGAACTCAACTGGGGCCATCATGATTTTGATTTCTCAATGGCATTATTTATGGTTTGGATGGACCCAATTAGCCCTGGTTCCGTTCATTTATTCCCATAAGTGATTTGTATTTTTGGTCATGTCCCATTATTTTTATCACCTCTTCTTCTTGAATCTTTGTACTCGATCTTACAAATTGCACGAGCTGTTTTCTCTCTCTTTCGCCTGTCTATCAAAAGAAAAACCCATCTGTTGCGGCGCTGGCCTCATTTGTATGTGTAATTAAATCACCCCATCAACAGAAAAGGACACATCTTTTCCCTTTCCAAGGAGCAAACACCGCTTCATGCAGAAACTCCTCTCTCTCTCTCTCTCTCTCTCTCTCTCTCTCTGTAGGGTAGGATTTGTTTCACCTTACGCTCAAGTATGAAAGGAGGGGATTTCCAGTTGGACAAGAAAATAAAAGGAAACTAGTTATTTTATTGCTAACTTCGGAGCTTCGTCTGTGCCTCATATGGACATGGTTGGGCACATCATTCATCAGTTCGAATCTCTGATGTGCATTTGCCATGTGCTTGCACCCGGGTAACACATTGAGCTTCTTGCTTGCGGCTTTCTATGCCTTTCTAGATTAGAACATATTCATATCTGTAAAAGATGGACATCGTTTTCTCGAAATGAAGAAATTCTACAGTTTCCCAAAATGTGTTGCAGATCTTCTTGATTAGGTATGATGAATCTTTTCTTCTTGAAATATGCTTACTTCAATCGAACGGCTTGTTTGCGATGTTCGATGCTTACCAGGAAGAGTTCTTATCTACTTGAACTCGGAATGCTAGCAACGGAGACTAGGAAGAAAATCCTACTTAGATCTCCATCTAATTGCCCTTTTTTTTTTCCTAATTGCTTATGAATTAACTATAATAGCTTTCACGCAACATATTGGTCTGCCTTCCTAATTATCTCCCACATGTCTCTCATCAACTCACGCGCTCTTATCTCTGAATGGAGGGGTCAACATTGGAGAGATTAGGAATATCAACGAATCATAGAAGCAGAAATGGACAAAGATAGCTAACTAGGAAGCTTCACGGAAGGAGGGTTTTTTGGGTGGGGCACCGACCCATGTCAGCTGCAAGCTTTTAAATGCAGGTTGTCCATGCAACTGACCCCATGATTGGCGAATAATGATAATGTCATAATCACTCTATATTCCCAGGGAGACATAATTAGGGAGAGAAAAAAGAAAGAAGAGGAAATTGCAAGAGTTATGGCATATGATAGATGCTTGATGGGAGATTGAATCTAGAAAATACCGTAACACGTACTGAAGAGAGGCATTTGAATAGAGGTGCCATAATAATTGAACAACGTGGACTAAGTCTGTCCTACACTAAAGCCAATGTGGAATCCTGATTAACTAATCCATTCATTCTGGTATTTAATTGAAAGAGTATGATGGAAGCTCTCCACTATACCGTACCACTTCCCTTTCTTCTCCTCTTAAAATTGCTTAATACAATCTATATTGCCACATAACGGCAAGAATCCATGCACGTTACTGTACCTTCATCGTCTTCCCCAACATTAATACTAGCAAAAAGGTCATAATCCCAAGGCACAGGGAGAGAGAAGGAGAGATCGCGATCTTCATGCTTGGCCATCATCAACCGTTGATGAGTTGTCATTTTAGCTGGCATCCCGATGTCTTAATTCGCCCACACCCACACGAGTATTTTTATCCACATCCCCCGCATGTTGAGTAGGTTTTTGGAATTTGGGTAATGAAGATGGAGACTGTGTTATTGAGTTCATTGTACCCCAGCTTTTCATTGGTCATTTACATCGTCAGAACCATATAATATAATAATAGCACAGTGCTTTTATATCTAGGGTCATCGATTAACGAGTATCTCCAGTCTTCAACACATGATGATCTAAATTGTAATTTGTTGATGGCAAATAAAACGAAAATAGATAATGCATTCAGTACTAAAGAATTTCCCACAAGTGTCCTCGAGACATCTTCATTAACCAAATTCTTATGTTAGGTCATTAATTAATACATCTATCTTGAGAAGCTAGAGATCATCATCCCAAGTCTGGTAAAACCTCGCTAACTGTACACATGTGGATGCCCGATGCGTAGGGTTGTCACGTTGATCCATGATGCTCCCAAGTAACGAATCAAGTTTTAAACTTTGAGCACTCGTCATGTTATTCTTTCCTTATTTATAGTATACTTCGATGGTCCCGTTGTTTGGACAAGAAGAAGAGGGAGAAGTTTAAACGACACTCATGGTTGTCTCCCTTCTACTTTATGGTACCTAAGGCCAACAAGAGTAATGTATCATCTTGACAATATGAATGGAAAAATTACCAAAAATATTACAATTATATCAATTCGGTTTTAATTTTTTTTTATACCAATTCAATCATTCTAACCAATTTTTCCCCAAATATCATTGACGTTGTGCGACCAACGCTGATGTTAGGATGTGCAACCAAATCGGGTTTACCCGGTACCCGGATCGGACCACCCGAAAAATAGGGTCGGGAATCGGTTTCCATTCAAACCGGTCCAGGAACCGGTTCCAATTTTTGAGAACCGGTTAGAACCGGTCCGGGAACCGGGTCTAGGTAAAAACCCACTCGGACCGGTTTATAGAACCGGTTTTACTTGCTGCTTTTAAAAAAAAAAAATCTTAAGTGAAGTGACTAAGCCTTCGCCATAGTCTTACCTCACGCACTTGTAGTACACTCACCTCGAGGTGTCGTCCAGTTTTTACCGCAGCCTAAGTAAAGTAAATATATTTTCTGCACCGTTGGTTTTGTTTTCTTTTAAGGATGACTAAAATTAGAGAAACTGGGTAGACCCTGGAACCGTTGGCTTTGTTTTCTTTTGAGGATGACTAAAAAACAGGGAAACCGGGTAGACCCTGGAACCGGACCGAAAAACAGGGTCGGTTCCAAAACAAGTTTCAAGAAAAACAGGGTAGGGTCTCGGTTTCAAAAATTGGGAACCGGTTATAATAAGGTCGGGTTTAGGGTCTAGGTCTGGACCCGACCCACCCGGCCCATGCTCACCCCTAGCTGATGTGGCTACTTTTTAATAATATTTTAATCTTCTTTTTGAATTTTGTATTTATTTTGTATTTCCTTTTCTCTCTCTCCTTTTTTTTTCCTTCTTCCTCTAGCTAGCCGCCAAGCCCATGGATCGGCCAGAGGTGAGGGCTGGCGAAGCTTGCCTCGATTGAAGGAAGAAAGAGAAAAAAAAAAGAGAAAGAAAAATTTTAAAAATAATTAAAAAAATATTAAATTATTATTAAAAATTGGCTATGTCAACGCTAGCAGCACCACGCCAACAATTTTCAGTCAAATTGACCGCAAAGACTAAATTGGCACAAATGCAAAAGGTTTAGGACTTAATTGGCCAAAAAAAAAAGTTTATAACTTTTTTGGTAACTTTCCACAATATGAACTTTGTATGAATGGCTATACTGATCATTAGGGCCATCAAATAGGTGGGTCAGTTCGCGTTGGAAATGGTTGACTCAAATTGATCATTTATCCCGTTTTAACCCATTTATATGTAATATAAATTTAGTGGCCAATCCCTGTGCCCCACCGAAACACAACCCAATCCATTTACTCAAATACTTTCGTATCTAAACACAAAAATTCGTACCTACCTATTTAATTCGTTTTAAGCTATTCATGTGTATATGTTATTTGGGTAAAATTTTACTATTTCGATTATGAGATTTTAAATAATTGGCTTTCGACATTGTGGGTCCACCAAGATTTCTCTGAACTTGGAACAGTTCGAGAGTCCATTATTTTCTAATAAAAGGTGAAGAGAAAGTTACAAAGGTGGATTGAATTTGGGTAAATTATGTACCCATTTAACACTCCTATATTTTGAGACTCTGCCATTCTAAACTCATTTATAACCCATTGAATAACTCAACCTGTAAATATGGATTAACAAATGTGTCTATAACTCATTTTGGTAAGTCTACCGATCATGTCATCCACAATCTTATTAGGGGTAGCTATAGATATCGTGCCCAGACACTTAATCAAACAATTGGTAGAATATTAACTATGTTATCAACCGATTAATAAAAGTTCAACCGTCGTTCTTGGGACCATATATCGCTAGCTACACCCTGTTGATGTCAACTCATACCGTCAGATGAGGCGTGCCTCGTCTAGTTTCTACATGATCTAACGGGTGGATGCGAGCTGGACTCATGTGATCCGAGTACCCAATACTTGCTTCTCGAATGGAATTTGAAACTGAGTGGAAGAGATCATGGGAGTTTATAGGAAAGTAGGAGAGCGGCCTTACGTTCTGTACGGTCTCCAAGGGCTTAACTTACGAATTGGATGCATGATTGATGATGATGGGTGGTGGTCATGTTCCTCTTCTGTTTTGCATCCCTGAAAATGGAATAATTTGGTGGGATATCAGACCGGTCACCGACAGCCTCTTGCTTCATTATCTTCCGGGTACGAAAAGGACATATGGTCCCTTATCATTGTACCTTCCTAAGGTTCTGAATGTATTGGTTACTAAACAAGAAGGGGATCAGCTCGCACTGATACGAAAATGTGGGGACACTGTTGTATCAAGATGATTAAAATCACTATGGATGCAAATTCTAAAAAAGATTTATGTTCATTAAGCCATCGATTTGTACTTCGACCATTCACAAGTCAAGGATTTTTCTTTACTACGAAGCTATGAATGTTGGGATTGATAGTCTCCGTGAGGCATGTTCTGTCGCAACGGTGGTGTCGTGATCCAAGTGCCTTTCTAAGCTTGTGTATTTGCTTTGTGCAAATGGGAAGAAAAGGAGAAAGATGGAAAAGTGTCGTATGTTTGCCGAATGTGAAACCCTACCAAAGAGACGTTCATTTCCTAATGGGACTGCTGAAAGAAGGATTATTTGTGAAGATATTGCAGATCTCCAAGCCATGAACAATAAATTTTCAATCTGAGAAGAGGGAAAAATCTGGAGGTTCGTGAGATTAAGATATGAGGTTGCTGGTTGCAAATTCAGTCAATGTACCCTCCAGCTTGGCATTGTCTCCTCTCGCGGAGAGGAGGTAAGATCTTCATTTCCCTTCTTTGCAAATCAGGGGTGTAATATGCCATGACCGATATATATGCCCATGTCAAACATCTATCACAAACAAAGAGACAGGCCTGATACAACACAGGAGTCTTGGCAAATCATTTGAGAATGAGTCTTATATGCTCTTTATATTCCTGTGGCCTTCTTCCACCTAGCAGCTTAAGCTTTTAAGTTAGACTTTCTAATATCCATACCTGTCTAGACAGCCAGAGCAGGTAAATACAACTCAACTTTGCATGTAGTGAGCTGCAGATGGCAGCTTCGAACCAAATCTATTTCTGTGAGGTTGCAGAAATCGTGACTGACGCTGTTTGGGGGGTCTTATGCCTTTCCTTCGGGGCTTTAGGGAAACTTTTATCCCATCTTAACTTGAGAACAGTCGGACAAGCAAAACCTTAGGTCGAACAATGGCCCAGAATGTTTTGGATCAGTCACTTGCTTATCACAATACACCGTATTACCGATCTGGAGGACATTAGGCAGCATTAGCTAACAGATGCAAGCAAAAACCGTCTAAGTGCTCCCTTTTATTTACTAACTCTTTAGCACTTAGACGGTTTTGCTTGCATCTGTTAGCTAATGCTGCCTAATGTCCTCCAGATCGGTAATACGGTGTATTGTGATAAGCAAGTGACTGATCCAAAACATTCTGGGCCATTGTTCGACCTAAGGTTTTGCTTGTCCGACTGTTCTCAAGTTAAGATGGATAAAAGTTCCTAAAGCCCGAAGGAAAGGCATAAGACCCCCAAAACAGCGTCAGTCACGATTTCTGCAACCTCACAGAAATAGATTTGGTTCGAAGCTGCCATCTGCAGCTCACTACATGCAAAGTTGAGTTGTATTTACCTGCTCTGGCTGTCTAGACAGGTATGGATATTAGAAAGTCTAACTTAAAAGCTTAAGCTGCTGGTGGAAGAAGGCCACAGGAATATAAAGAGCATATAAGACTCATTCTCAATGATTTGCCAAGACTCCTGTGTTGTATCAGGCCTGTCTCTTTGTTTGGTGATAGATGTTTGACATGGGCATATATATCGGTCATGGCATATTACACCCCTGATTTGCAAAGAAGGGAAAATGAAGATCTTACCTCCTCTCCGCGAGAGGAGACAATGCCAAGCTGGAGGGTACATTGACTGAATTTGCAACCAGCAACCTCATATCTTAATCTCACGAACCTCCAGATTTTTCCCTCTTCTCAGATTGAAAATTTATTGTTCATGGCTTGGAGATCTGCAATATCTTCACAAAATAATCCTTCTTTCAGCAGTCCCATTAGGAAATGAACGTCTCTTTGGTAGGGTTTCACATTCGGCAAACATACGACACTTTTCCATCTTTCTCCTTTTCTTCCCTTTGGCACAAAGCAAATACACAAGCTTAGAAAGGCACTTGGATCACGACACCACCGTTGCGACAGAACATGCCTCACGGAGACTATCAATCCCAACATTCATAGCTTCGTAGTAAAGAAAAATCCTTGACTTGTGAATGGTCGAAGTACAAATCGATGGCTTAATGAACATAAATCTTTTTTAGAATTTGCATCCATAGTGATTTTAATCATCTTGATACAACAGTGTCCCCACATTTTCGTATCAGTGCGAGCTGATCCCCTTCTTGTTTAGTAACCAATACATTCAGAACCTTAGGAAGGTACAATGATAAGGGACCATATGTCCTTTTCGTACCCGGAAGATAATGAAGCAAGAGGCTGTCGGTGACCGGTCTGATATCCCACCAAATTATTCCATTTTCAGGGATGCCAAAACAGAAGAGGAACATGACCACCACCCATCATCATCAATCATGCATCCAATTCGTAAGTTAAGCCCTTGGAGACCGTACAGAACGTAAGGCCGCTCTCCTACTTTCCTATAAACTCCCATGATCTCTTCCACTCAGTTTCAAATTCCATTCGAGAAGCAAGTATTGGGTACTCGGATCACATGAGTCCAGCTCGCATCCACCCGTTAGATCATGTAGAAACTAGACGAGGCACGCCTCATCTGACGGTATGAGTTGACATCAACAGGGTGTAGCTAGCGATATATGGTCCCAAGAACGACGGTTGAACTTTTATTAATCGGTTGATAACATAGTTAATATTCTACCAATTGTTTGATTAAGTGTCTGGGCACGATATCTATAGCTACCCCTAATAAGATTGTGGATGACATGATCGGTAGACTTACCAAAATGAGTTATAGACACATTTGTTAATCAATATTTACAGGTTGAGTTATTCAATGGGTTATAAATGAGTTTAGAATGGCAGAGTCTCAAAATATAGGAGTGTTAAATGGGTACATAATTTACCCAAATTCAATCCACCTTTGTAACTTTCTCTTCACCTTTTATTAGAAAATAATGGACTCTCGAACTGTTCCAAGTTCAGAGAAATCTTGGTGGACCCACAATGTCGAAAGCCAATTATTTAAAATCTCATAATCGAAATAGTAAAATTTTACCCAAATAACATATACACATGAATAGCTTAAAACGAATTAATAGGTAGGTACGAATTTTGTGTTTAGATACGAAAGTATTTGAGTAAATGGATTGGGTTGTGTTTCGGTGGGGGCACAGGGATTGGCCACTAAATTTATATTACATATAAATGGGTTAAAACGGGATAAATGATCAATTTGAGTCAACCATTTCCAACGCGAACTGACCCACCTATTTGATGGCCCTAATGATCAGTATAGCCATTCATACAAAGTTCATATTGTGGAAAGTTACCAAAAAAGTTATAAACTTTTTTTTTTGGCCAATTAAGTCCTAAACCTTTTGCATTTGTGCCAATTTAGTCTTTGCGGTCAATTTGACTGAAAATTGTTGGCGTGGTGCTGCTAGCGTTGACATAGCCAATTTTTAATAATAATTTAATATTTTTTTAATTATTTTTAAAAATTTTCTTTCTCTTTTTTTTCTCTTTCTTCCTTCAATCGAGGCAAGCTTCGCCAGCCCTCACCTCTGGCCGATCCATGGGCTTGGCGGCTAGCTAGAGGAAGAAGGAAAAAAAAAAGGAGAGAGAGAAAAGGAAATACAAAATAAATACAAAATTCAAAAAGAAGATTAAAATATTATTAAAAAGTAGCCACATCAGCTAGGGGTGAGCATGGGCCGGGTGGGTCGGGTCCAGACCTAGACCCTAAACCCGATCTTATTATAACCGGTTCCACAATTTTGGACCGAGACCCTACCCTGTTTTTCTTGAAACTTGTTTTGGACCGACCCTGTTTTTCGGTCTGGTTCCAGGGTCTACCCGGTTTCCCTGTTTTTTAGTCATCCTCAAAAGAAAACAAAGCCAACAGTTCCAGGGTCTACCCAGTTTCTCTAATTTTAGTCATCCTTAAAAGAAAACAAAACCAACGGTGCAGAAAATATATTTACTTTACTTAGGCTGCGGTAAAACTGGACGACACCTCGAGGTGAGTGTACTACAAGTGCGTGAGGTAAGACTATGGCGAAGGCTTAGTCACTCACTTAAGATTTTTTTTTTTAAAAGCAGCAAGTAAAACCGGTTCTATAAACCGGTCCGAGTGGGTTTTTACCTAGACCCGGTTCCCGGACCGGTTCTAAACGGTTCTCAAAAATTGGAACCGGTTCCTGGACCGGTTTGAATGGAAACCGATTCCCGACCCTATTTTTCGGGTGGTCCGATCCGGGTACCGGGTAAACCGATTTGGTTGCACACCCCTAACATCAGCGTTGGTCGCACAACGTCAATGATATTTGGGGAAAAATTGGTTAGAATGATTGAATTGGTATAAAAAAAAATAAAACCGAATTGATATAATTGTAATATTTTTGGTAATTTTTCCATCATATTGTCAAGATGATACATTACTCTTGTTGGCCTTAGGTACCATAAAGTAGAAGGAGACAACCATGAGTGTCGTTTAAACTTCTCCCTCTTCTTCTTGTCCAAACAACGGGACCATCGAAGTATACTATAAATAAGGAAAGAATAACATGACGAGTGCTCAAAGTTTAAAACTTGATTCGTTACTTGGGAGCATCATGGATCAACGTGACAACCCTACGCATCGGGCATCCACATGTGTACAGTTAGCGAGGTTTTACCAGACTTGGGATGATGATCTCTAGCTTCTCAAGATAGATGTATTAATTAATGACCTAACATAAGAATTTGGTTAATGAAGATGTCTCGAGGACACTTGTGGGAAATTCTTTAGTACTGAATGCATTATCTATTTTCGTTTTATTTGCCATCAACAAATTACAATTTAGATCATCATGTGTTGAAGACTGGAGATACTCGTTAATCGATGACCCTAGATATAAAAGCACTGTGCTATTATTATATTATATGGTTCTGACGATGTAAATGACCAATGAAAAGCTGGGGTACAATGAACTCAATAACACAGTCTCCATCTTCATTACCCAAATTCCAAAAACCTACTCAACATGCGGGGGATGTGGATAAAAATACTCGTGTGGGTGTGGGCGAATTAAGACATCGGGATGCCAGCTAAAATGACAACTCATCAACGGTTGATGATGGCCAAGCATGAAGATCGCGATCTCTCCTTCTCTCTCCCTGTGCCTTGGGATTATGACCTTTTTGCTAGTATTAATGTTGGGGAAGACGATGAAGGTACAGTAACGTGCATGGATTCTTGCCGTTATGTGGCAATATAGATTGTATTAAGCAATTTTAAGAGGAGAAGAAAGGGAAGTGGTACGGTATAGTGGAGAGCTTCCATCATACTCTTTCAATTAAATACCAGAATGAATGGATTAGTTAATCAGGATTCCACATTGGCTTTAGTGTAGGACAGACTTAGTCCACGTTGTTCAATTATTATGGCACCTCTATTCAAATGCCTCTCTTCAGTACGTGTTACGGTATTTTCTAGATTCAATCTCCCATCAAGCATCTATCATATGCCATAACTCTTGCAATTTCCTCTTCTTTCTTTTTTCTCTCCCTAATTATGTCTCCCTGGGAATATAGAGTGATTATGACATTATCATTATTCGCCAATCATGGGGTCAGTTGCATGGACAACCTGCATTTAAAAGCTTGCAGCTGACATGGGTCGGTGCCCCACCCAAAAAACCCTCCTTCCGTGAAGCTTCCTAGTTAGCTATCTTTGTCCATTTCTGCTTCTATGATTCGTTGATATTCCTAATCTCTCCAATGTTGACCCCTCCATTCAGAGATAAGAGCGCGTGAGTTGATGAGAGACATGTGGGAGATAATTAGGAAGGCAGACCAATATGTTGCGTGAAAGCTATTATAGTTAATTCATAAGCAATTAGGAAAAAAAAAAAGGGCAATTAGATGGAGATCTAAGTAGGATTTTCTTCCTAGTCTCCGTTGCTAGCATTCCGAGTTCAAGTAGATAAGAACTCTTCCTGGTAAGCATCGAACATCGCAAACAAGCCGTTCGATTGAAGTAAGCATATTTCAAGAAGAAAAGATTCATCATACCTAATCAAGAAGATCTGCAACACATTTTGGGAAACTGTAGAATTTCTTCATTTCGAGAAAACGATGTCCATCTTTTACAGATATGAATATGTTCTAATCTAGAAAGGCATAGAAAGCCGCAAGCAAGAAGCTCAATGTGTTACCCGGGTGCAAGCACATGGCAAATGCACATCAGAGATTCGAACTGATGAATGATGTGCCCAACCATGTCCATATGAGGCACAGACGAAGCTCCGAAGTTAGCAATAAAATAACTAGTTTCCTTTTATTTTCTTGTCCAACTGGAAATCCCCTCCTTTCATACTTGAGCGTAAGGTGAAACAAATCCTACCCTACAGAGAGAGAGAGAGAGAGAGAGAGAGAGAGAGAGGAGTTTCTGCATGAAGCGGTGTTTGCTCCTTGGAAAGGGAAAAGATGTGTCCTTTTCTGTTGATGGGGTGATTTAATTACACATACAAATGAGGCCAGCGCCGCAACAGATGGGTTTTTCTTTTGATAGACAGGCGAAAGAGAGAGAAAACAGCTCGTGCAATTTGTAAGATCGAGTACAAAGATTCAAGAAGAAGAGGTGATAAAAATAATGGGACATGACCAAAAATACAAATCACTTATGGGAATAAATGAACGGAACCAGGGCTAATTGGGTCCATCCAAACCATAAATAATGCCATTGAGAAATCAAATCATGATGGCCCCAGTTGAGTTCATAGCTGTACATTCATTTGGACTCATTATCTAGTTATTGAACATTGAAACTAAGCAAGAACCCCACAACCTTACCACCATGTGTTCCTCATCCTCCCTCCTTGTATCCATCTGTAATCTGACTGCCAACTGCGACTCCCTCCTTGTATTAACATTTCTTGCTTTTGATACTCCCATCTCTTTTCCGTACCTTATCCTTGTATTGTTGGGCTACTTTGTTATCTTATTTATTTCAGTTTGTACCTAAAACAAAAGGGGGTTTCTTAAGGGCTTTCCTCTCCTTCCTTCCCTCCTCCCCGGGACTCCACCTGTGGCTCATATTCGATTCGACGTGTCTTCTGTGGGTCCCTACTGAAGACCACAATTTGTCCTGTTCCTCCCATGAACGTACGTGCGTACATGGCCTTGCACATTATGCACAACTCGCTTGGATGTTCGAAGTTTGGTTCGGTTTCAACCCTAGTTGATGTCGAACAACGCTGATGGTACGACCATATGATCCAAGATAATACTCCCTTCCAAAACTACTTTGTTTGATCTTTACAGTTAGTAGATGAAGATGAGGATATAGTTCCACCTGGAATTGGTGTTGATAGATGCAACTTCAATGAGCTCTTATCAATTATAACAGATGCATGTACATATTAAGGTGGAAACGTTAAGACATAACGTCACTCCATGATAAAAGGAATTGCATGATTTAGCCAAACCATCCGCAATCCGATTACTAGACCAAAATGAGCAACCAAAGATCTAGTGTTTGACAAAAATGAGGTTAATTTAAGCAGCCAAGCAGGTTGGGATTCCATTAGTTGTGATCTCTCTATCTCTAGGCAGTTTGACTCCGATAGTGTCACATCCTTTAATCTCCTCCCCTTCACTTTTTTATCCCCTAAAAAATTGGCCGACTCCATTTAACGAGTAATGTGGTCGGCCAACATGGGGCAAAAGTAAATAAAACGTCGAATGTGGTTGGAGAATTTTGATGCATGGTGGTCCAAAAGTCAATCCAATCCAACCTCCCCTAGCAGGAAAATCAGAAGTGAACACCGAGAACACCGAATGCAATTCACCACGATAATCTCTGATTCATTAGCCTGAAGCGTGCTAGAAAGTAGCCATTCAGGTTTAGCAGCCGGCGCTCCAAGCTTGACATTTAATCTTCCCGAAAATCATAGTGGGAAAAGTGTCGCAAAAGTTTTAAACCTATTATATTTGTGCTAATTTAGTCCTAAATCTTTTAAATGATGCTTATTTAGTCCTAAACCTTTTGACTTGGAGGCAATCCAGTCATTCCGATTAATTTTGGCTGAATATTGCTAATGTAAACGCTGAACGGCCTACGTGACACGGTTGGCGTTGACATAGAAATTTTTTAATAATATTTTAATATAGACATTTCTTTTTACTGTCTTTTTTTTTCCCAAGTTCCTCCGGTTACCGACAAGACCAACCATCACCTAGGGGAGGCGAGACAAACCCTCGCCCAAGCTAGGGCAACCTTGTATTATTTTGTTTACGTACCGGAATTGAGAACATTCGAGATTATGCAGGATGTCTCTTATCTCTAGGGGGTCTTCCTCCACTAGTAGTTTTTTTTTTTCCCTGAAAAACTCCATTTATTCTGGTGTGAATGGTTGGTACGGCTATACTTCTTGGTGTCAATGGGCCTCCTAGTGAATTGATCTGCCATTTCTTAAAATCTCTGTTTTGATTCAAAATCGTAATATAAAGTGTATTCCCCATTTTGGTCAGGCAATTGTAGATGAAATAACTACTAAATATGTTCCTCCTCTGGGTATTGCTTGGGCCAAGGTGGCCTCGCCTAGCTTCGCCAGCCTTCAGCGGCCATCAGAGGAGCTTGGGAAAAAAAAAGACAAAAAAGAGAGAGAAAGAAATAATAAAAAATAAAAAAATTATTAAAAAAATATCAAAGTCAGCATTGACAGCACCACATTAGCCATCCGGCACCCACGTCAATAATATCTGATCAAAATTTATCGGAAGGATTGAATAGGTTTTAGATCAAAAAGTTTAACACTAAATTGGTACTATTAAAAGGTTGAGGACTCTTCTGACACTTTTCCCAAACATAGTTGGTTCCTCATTTCTTATTGATTGAGTTTTTTTTTTCCCCTTTGTTGTATAATGTAATACAGTACATTAGATTAAGGGCGCGCATGACAACCATTCTATTTCAGAAATAATTTCTAGAACATAAATAGATTTTTCTATTTCTCCCAGAAACAAAATTTTTTATTTCTGGTTTTGGGCCAAAATCTATTTCTGGAACAGATTTTTGTTCCAGAAATAGAAAAACAGATTTGCGTTGCCAAACGAGTTTCTGTTCCAAACCTATTTCTGAAATAGGTTTGGAACAGAAATAGAGAAACAGAAACGTTCTCATGCGCGCCCTAAGAGATGGGGGCTCGATTGCCTTAACTTATTGCAATGATATCGGCGCATGGCGGCTTAAGCTAATCACACATGCAAGGAATAACTTAACTAATCTTGTTTATTCCAAGTTAACAAACATCGAGGGAAGGTCAAAATGATGCAGCACCGCAACCGATACCCTAAAAAAAAAAAAAATTGTATACCAGCTAATCATATATCACTTGGTCAGTCTTGTCATTTCATACCTTTATTTTTCGACCAAAAAAAAAAGGAAATTTAAAAGCAATAATTGATTAGGTCGTAGGGGTACGTTGGCCTATATATAACAATGCTCAACCCTCAACCACGTCCCGGTCCCAGTAGAAACGCATTGTGGAGAAGACCCGGAGGAAGACCAACACCCGGCCTCCGATCACCCCGTTCGTTGAGACCAGGGGAAATTATGGGGAACAGCCTGAGGTGTTGTTTGGCGTGCGTTCTTCCCTGCGGCGCTCTCGACTTGATTCGGATCGTCCACTTGAACGGCTACGTCGACGAAATAACGCGTCCCGTCACCGCCGGGGAAGTGCTCAGGGACCACCCGAATCACGTCCTCAGCAAGCCGTGCGCACAAGGGGTGGTTCGCCGCATCCTCATACTCTCCCCCGACTCCGAGCTCAAGCGGGGTTCCATCTACTTCCTCATCCCCGCTTCTTCTCTTACCCAAGAAAAAAAGCGGGTGTCCTCCAAGACCAAAGCTCACGGCAAGAAATCGCACCTTCGCGGTGAAGACATCTCGGCTGCGATCGCCACCTTGCCGTCTCTAAGAAGAAATCCTCCTCTTCTTCCTCCTACGCCTCCAGTAGAGATCGCGGCACAGCCGCACCGACAGTGCTGGACGCCCCACCTCGAGAGCATCCGCGAGGACTGATAACACACTATACGTGTTATTTTCCGGTGAGAGGAGTTATCGGTTTTTGCGGATACAAAGATTTTTCTAGCCTTGTTGGTTCCGTCTGCGTGTAGCGACGGCAGATCGAGAAAACGTTGGTCGACGATGAGTCGAAGCATCCCACAATGACACAGCAAGTCTTCGACAGAGATTCAACTTTTTTTGTACCTTTTGGACAACTATATACATCCCAAGGTTAAGTAGAGGTTTTTACTGTCCTTGTCTTCTTCTTCTTCCTCTTAGCTGATGCAGAAAAAGAATGATTCGGGCAGTCTGTCTGTTTACTTCTGCTGAAATACGAAGGATCGCCTCTCCGAGCGACCTTTTGGTTCCTGTATTGTCAAACCCGAGATGTTACTCGATCGGGATATCTCTCCGAACGAGCATGTGAATTAAGCTTTTTGGTGTTTCACGGCTACTACCGAGTGCCATCCTCGAATAAAACTTATATTTTATCTGAAACCAAACCCAGACTTAGTTATTTTGTTCTTGGGAGCCTTCTTTCCTTTTCCAGTACGTGGATCGAGGGGAAATACAAACTGGGAAGATGCCTCATAAAAATTACAGAAACTTGTGGCTTGCTGGGCTTCTCCGGGTTAGATGCAAACTAGGTCCTCCTAATCATTGACGCAGACAGCATTAGGTGCAATAACAGCTATACCTCTACCATGTTCCTCCATTATATACTTTGATATTAATCATTCAAACTCTGCCTCAGCGCCAGCTATAAAGAGGTAAGAAAGCCCTCAAGCCGATCATTTAACTACTCCGTTGGGACTATTAGTGATCATGGATCGTATTATAAGCGGCAGTTGTGCCTGCCACGACTGTGTTGGTTAACTGACATTATATAAAACCTCTGATACAAAACGAGGCATCCCACCCACATAATGCGGGTGGCAATAAGATGAATTCTCATTAATGACTTCAATGGGTTGTTTCGATCGTGCAACTTCAATCAAGCTTCGAACAAGAACACAGAAGAACCAGAGCGGAAAGACTTGAAAATCTGAACAAGCCCTGGCCTGGCGTGGCGTCCCCCATTGCTTTCGAAAGATGGAGACAAGTGCAAGCAAAGCGCAAAAAATAAGGAGCAAATACAGCCTGGCATATCCCTTTTTCTTCAATATATATGATATATATATATTATATAGCTTATATGTGGGTAAACGCAGGCTTCACATGGATTCCTTTCTTCAAGCTCTCCTTTGTTTTACATATTAAAAATGAGACAATCGATTCACACCCTTCTCGCAATCTCCGCTGCCCCATTTTCTTATTGGCAGGACCACATGTCACGTACGCCTATATTCGCTCCCCTTTGGCTACTTTCCTTCTGTCCAGTGCTTTTAAAAAAAAAAAAAACATAGGAGGGATTTCACTTGCAAAACCCGATCGAATCGTTGTGATTCTTAACGAGTTTTATTCCTCCCTCCTCCCCCCCCCCCCCCCCCCCCCCCTCCCCCCCCCCCCCCCCCCCCCCCCCCCCCCCCCCCCCCCCGATGTGTGGGCACGTAAAAATGAACACATTTATCCAAGTAAAACGAGCGTCTGGACTGTAGCAGATCCCCATGCAACTTTTGGCACCGAGCCTTGTGCACGACTCCCTGTTTATCAACGAACCCATCCTATAAAACAATTAGATCAAAACGGATTCGATCGCTCTTCACGGGAGTTAATTTTTAACAGAAAAAAAACTGAGGGTTTCATCGAGAAGATGAGATTGGAGAATCGTAATATGTGTATCCTTCGAATCCTAATTTCAGAGGCAAATAGATCTAAATGCGATAAGCACGCGTCGAGATCGCTCGTCCAAATGACAGAACCAGAAAAAAAAATCAATTCTAATCAGAATCATTTTTTCCAATCGCTATCCCTTCGACCTAAAACAAGCTAATGGCACCAAGACACCGGTGGTGGTGTGGAGGCAGAGAGGCCTTCCAGCCCAATTCGTCGGCCCAAAATGACCAGACCGAGTGACGAAACTGTCGACCTCACCAGCTTGGCCTGTCTGCGGTCCGTCCTCCGCCATCTCCTCCCTGTGGCTGTACCTGACATCCTCCCCCAAAAACAAGAAGTATCTTATCCTAGAAGTCCTCCCAACGCGTCCGTGTCCATTGTGTCGCGGGGTATATCTTTCCTAATCTAATTATGCTGTCGGGGAGCATATCTTCCACTTTCCCTCCCAGTTCCTCTATGATGTCAGAGGACGAATTCATGTATAAGTAGGGATTCGTTCCGGCCCAGATTACGTGCACGCAGCTGGGCTAGCTCCAGCAGTTAAGCGTTTCTATACTGATGAGTTTAAACTTTCTGTTTGAATGCTCTTTCAATCCTGGCATTATTATTCCAAGTATAGGATTGGCATGCCCTTGTATCCTCGCTAATGACGTTTCACCAAGAGTTGACCTCTTTTTTTGTCAACATGAAGATTTCGAGCTGCAAAAGTAAGGGAGACAACCACAAACCAAGCTTGCAGGTATGCGAGGGGACGTACCTAATTATCGTTCCTAACAAGCCTGGATTATGTTCTCGCAAGTAATAATCCATAACACCTATGCTCGTCGACGTTATTTGACCGAAATCATTTCTTCAGACTTTATCTCTCCCACAGCTTTTATTCCATAGGCAAGTACTTACGCATTAGCGATGAACTAAAGTGATGTTCTACTCTCTCCGGAAAATTGCTCTTCAAACTCCCATTAACTACATGGCTTATCAATCCTGATTCAATATCAAGCTCTCTCAAAGACAAACATGTATAAAACTAATTTTCCATCGTCATCGTCATCCTGATATAGGCATCGTCTTTTGGATTCTAATATATTTCCAATAATAGTTCTAAATCCATCGGCCACGAGTTTCTGTGGCTTGATGGATTAGAGTTAAAGCAAACAAGGAAATGAGCTTACTAGGTAAAGCTCACATGTGATCGAGTCACGTGGCGCAATCTTGGTGGTATCTAGTGTATTGGTGGGTAGTAAGGACTTTTTTTTGCCTGTCATGTTCTTCATCGGAAAACTAGATACAGTGTCTCCGAGATGATCCTTTTCTTAGGCGTAGAGAGATTATAATAACCTTACAAAGCTAAAACAAAGAGTACATGATGGTGATGTTAGGAAGACTTCCCTGTTTTCTTCTATCGTCTACGATCTGTTTATCGTGCGAAGTAGCTAGCGTGTCTCCAAAATTCAAGTTCGGGACCCTCCAGTACTCCACTCTGTGAAACCTGATAGCAATAGGCGCATCTGATTCATGGTGCACTCCCCACAAGGATTAAGTCAAAAAGTAGCATCCGGGAGTGCGAATTATCTCCGTGTTCGCAAATCGACTTCCACTTTCTCCTCCCCTTTGTTGGGGATACAGCTTCTTTGTCCACTTGACCAGTAGACAACCTGGAGATTCTCCCCAGTGTGCTTTCCATCTTGTCCATTCCCCCACGTATGAA
>JAGVVM010010270.1:0-16437 GCA_019149425.1 Psidium friedrichsthalianum | reverse complement strand
CCCCGACCTTGGAAGTAAGGAAACAACATACCGATCGCCATCCGCTGTTACATCCAACGCGATACCCATCAACGGAACATGCTAATCGAGTCGAGGTCGGCCACTTCGACGGTCTGCGCCTGAAATTTCCGAATCTGAAACCGACACCCAATATCACCTCATCAAATTCAATCCAAGTTCGACATCCAGGGGCGTACCAATTGATCCAGTGGACCACCATCGGTAGACGGTCTCGTGATTCATATTCATGCTTCGCGAAGTATCCTCATGGGACTAAATAATGAACTTCTTCCCACACGATGAGCAAACAAAACTCGAATGAGAAAGGCGAGCACGGCCGTGTCCCATTAATGACCTTAATTTTGGGGGGCCAAGGGAAGTGCTGATCCTCAACTATACGTGATCGAGCTAGATTCACCTGCCTGCATGCTTCGCACGATGGGCTCGTCATACTTCCGGTCCATCGCTGGGCTACATGTTCTTGGATTGGGCCGGGCAACGACCCAACTTTCCTCCGGCCCGTTTGCGTGAGGAGTTCCTTAGTTCTCCAACGGGGATAATTGTCGACATAGCCTTCGACGCTCTGCCAATTGAGTTCTTAATATAGTTATTTCAGACGTACCTTAAATTTACGTCAGTCGAGCCCTATTCTCATGTGGCCCTTGAAATTTGACGGGCGGAGGCCGGTTTAGGACTCGATCGGCCGTGATCGGAAACATTTAGACTCAACTTAAAAAAAAAATAAAAATTAAAAATAAAAATTGATCAGGACTCATAGATCTATAGACAAAATGTTTAGTGACGCTTCTCGTTCTAAATTTGGGCTCGAATCACCACGCTTACGCATTATCTTGAGGCCAACTCTCAAGAGCACAAACCTATGCGTCTCCATAATTAACTCGGGCACGAGAGAAGCTTCACGTCTGAAGGGAATGAGTCGGGTGTTTTAGGAGTCTTGGACAACATGAGTAGAAGCAGTCGATCAAGATTCAGCCGCTCTAATCCTCCATCCATCCATGCCAACTTGTTTTCAAGATATATAATCGAATCTTCCTTTGTTTTGTTAATGAAGCTAAGTTCTTGAAAATACATATTCTTAATGATCTTGTCAATACATGCCCCTAAGGACGCATAACTAAAAGTGGAAATTTACAATCTCCACGACACCTTGAAACAAGAAAGAATTACACTTTTTCATAGGGTCATTTCCTTCTGGTTTATATATATATATATATATATAATATATATATATATATATATATATATAATATATATAATATATAGAGAGAGAGAGATAGACACATGGTCATTTCCTTTTGACCAAAAAAAAAAAAATAGCCACGTCCTACAATTAATAAATGAAAAGTTTTAAATAAGAAACTGAATTGCCTTTATTTTTTTAAAATAAAGATATGAAGTGCCTTCATTATTTCAAAGAAAGGTCTCATCAAATGGTATTTTCGTCCGTTATCTTTTTCTTTTTCCTCTCTCCTCTCTGGCCCCTCGTTGCTGCCGGGCAAGAACTTTCCTTGCTAGCTTTGGCAAGGCAACCCTCGCCCAACTTTGGCTTGGCTAGCCCATGAATGCTTTTGTTTAAACATTTCCTTTCCCTTCAACACTACTTCTCAACGGCACTAAATCTTTGCTGAATCAGGTTACGCCAAGTGGCGGCGTCACTTCCAACCGCCGCCGATGACCCCGCGGACAGCTCACTAGCGGTTTAGATACGGAGGAATATCCCAGGAAAAATAAGTTGGCAGTTGGTGTCGATTCTTGGACAGGTAAGGTTCTAGAAGGCGATCCTACAATAATAGGAACACCATGCAGGTGGTCTTCGTCGGCAAGTCAAGACGTTGGAATCGGTCGTGAACTTGGTTGGATGTTCTAGAAGGTTTCGCCATAATTTTCGCGGAATCAGTTGGCCCAATCATTTGAACATATGACGAGTCATGCTTGATCACGGCCTTGCCGGAGTTGTATCTACATTATTGGATGGGATAGTCAACGGTGGTGACTTTTTTTCTTTTTCCTTCCACATGAAAATCTCAAAAATACCCGAGATGGGTAAGTCCCGAAAAAGAAAGGTAAAGGTATGACTACGTTGGATTTTAAATTTACGTACGCATCGGGATATGAACAACACTCATGACCGTCATGATGAGATGACGCCAAAACCGCGTCGTTATGAAGGTATCGGCGAATAGGGTGATACTAAAAATTTACATACCGTTTACGTTACGAACTAATCAAACTTACACAGCCAACGCATATAATCTTATGTTTCATTTATTTCGGGAAAAAATGAATGATTTGAAATTTTTTTTTAAATGATCGCTTATATATCTTACAAAAATGAATAAAACGAAAGATATTTTTTCGTTCGTTCATGAAATATTTGTATATAGATTATTGGGGAGAATTAAATTATTGAATTGATTATTTTAAGCTATTCAAATAACAATTTTTAAGAAAATATTTTCAAATTATCCATTTTTCATAAAATGAAGGCGCCTATAATCTCATTTTTGAAAAAAATTACTAAAAAAAAGTCTTAAATCTATTGTAATTGTGCCAATTCAATCACAAACTATTTTTTGGCCAATATATTTTTAAAATCTTTTGTAATTGTGTCAACCAATCCGTTCGGCCAATTTTTGACCATTTGACGCTGACGTGGATGCCGGCAATTGGGCGACATGATATTTTAATATTTTTTTAAGTTTTGAATTTTTGAATTTTCTTTTTCATTTTTTTCTCTTCCCTCTTTTGCTAGCAAGGTTCACCCCGTGTGGCTGCGCGAGGCCGAGCCTCGCCCTATAGTGCAACCGCAACATAGTTGATAGTCATTCTATTCCACGCCAATTCTTGCACAATATAGAGCTGAGAGTTTGCAAACAACCTCTATCTTGAAACTAGCAACAGAAAATAAAATCAACTCACTTAACGAAATTAAGAAACAAAATAATAATAATAATAAACAAAGGCAGAGGAGTCTAGCCAGGGTGGCTTGGACTCCATAATACATGCATTTATGGGGAAAATTGTCAAAAACGTCATAAACCTATTTCACTTTTGTCAATTCAGTCCTAAACCTTTCAATTTTGCCAATTCAGTCCTAAACCTTTTTTTTTTTTTTTTGTCGATTTAGTCCATCCGACCAACTTTGGGTAGCCGGTGTTGATGCGGCCACCCAGCCGATGCTGCCGAGTCATTTTTTATTTTTATTTATTATTATTTTTTAATTTTTTATCCACCTTCATCTTCTTCCTCCAGCCACCTGAAGCCCGTTGCTGGTGGCTGGAGGACAAGGCTGGTGGACCATTGGTGCCAGCCACCCTATGCGAGTCCGACGTCGGCGTCGTTGGGCTTGGCTCGGCCTCACCAGATCTGGGCGAAGCCGAGCTCCACTAGCCATGGCGACGCCATGGCTGGGCTTGCCCAACGACGGCGACTGCGACACCATGGCTAGGCTCACCCAGCGATGGTGACTGTGACCCCATGGCTGGGTGAGTCCAGCGCCGCTGGATTTGGCTCAGCCTCACCAGATCTGGGCGAGGCCGAGCTCCGCCAGCCATAGTGACACCATTACTGAGCTTGCCCAGCAACGGCGACCGCAACGCCATGGCTGGGTGAGTAGAGAGAGAGAGAGAGAGAGAGAGAGGGGGGGGTTAGCGTAGCTCAGCCTCGCCCAGATCTAGCGAGGCTGAGCCAAGTCCAGCGGCACCGGACTCACCCAACTATGGCGTCACTGTCACCGTCGTTGGGTGAGCCCAGCAATGGCAACGCCATGGCTGGTGGAGCTCGGCAACGCCCAAATCTGGTGAGGCTAAGCCAAGCCTAACGGCATCGACGCCGGACTTGCATAGGGCGGCGGCACCAATGGTCCACCGGTCTTGTCCCCCAACCACTAGCGAAGGGCTTGAGGTGGTTGGAGGAAGAAGATGAAGGAGAATAAAAAATTTTAAAAAATTTAAAAAATTTAAAATAAAAATTAAAAGAATTAAAAATGACTCGTCAACGTCGGCGATGGCCATGTCAGCGCCGGCCGGCCAAAGTTGACCGAAAGGACTAAATTGGTACAAATATGAAAGGTTTATGACTAAATCGCACAAAAAAATGTTTATGACTAAATTGGCACAAATGCAAAAGGTTTAGGACTGAATTGCAAAATTGAAAAGTTGAGGACTGAATTGGCAAAGGTACAATAGGTTTAGGACTTTTTTGACAATTTTCCCTACATTTATGTGTGTCATACGCGGCCTATTTTCGCTCTCCATCTTCACGGATTTGTTGTTATTGCACATTAGAGCATGGAGGGAAATCACTTGCATAACAAGAGCATATAGATGCCTAAACCATGTGGGATGCTTTTAATTCTTCCTCTCACATCCAAGCCGGCGCGAAATAAACTGGAGTAGAACCTAACTCCTATGCCATTTTAGAAAATTTTATGTTAATAAATAGAGAGATGCCGCATACATATAATGAACATAAAAATGCCTAAACCATGTAGAACACTTCATCATTATCCATAAAGACTTACTCTCTCTCTCTCTTTTTCTCTATCGCTTGAGAAAAGTTTTCTTCCGCTCACGCCCGGGCACATGCTATAAAGTGCTTGATTATTTGAAGGGTTTTTTTGGTATCAAAGGTGTCCGAATAAGATAACCTTGACTAATCCTCCGGGAGGGCTAGCACAGCATCCTATCGCCACGACCCTCGCTTTAGCTCCAGGTTTGAATCCAAGACCTCTCGTAAGAGGATCAGAGCGCAAATCAGCTGACCACCGATGGGTGGGTAGGGTTTTAGTAATTTTTTATAAGATAAACATTGAGCAACCCTATTATCGAGTCATTTGAACAATGGTAAATTGGTAAATTGGGTTTTTTTTTTCACTTATTTGAGATAACCGCACGGAAGCGTAAAAATTCTTGCAATCACGTCCCGGAATTCGCCCATTTCTGTGCATTTCGCTCCCCTCTTCGTTGCATCGAACGGTTTTTCATTTATTTTGTTCATTGCGCAGTGACATTGTCATCCATTTCACCATATTTGTATTTAGGGTTAGGGTTAGGTAGATGCACATGGAAGGCCCATAATACATTATATCTTGTAGCTGTTATCTGGTGCAGTTCTAAGCTTATCTATATATAATTTGGTCGAAAACATACATACACACACATATATATTACCAATTGCAAATTTAAATGTTTTCGTGTCCTTTGTTAATTTAGGATTACCAAATCAAAAATATATTCTCAATCAACGCTCTATCTTAGATTCTTCTATGGGTTCTATTGATAGAGTATCGTGCCTGCACTAACCAAACGATCGACTAACATAATTTACGAATTTCATCGGCGCCAGCTGTTTTCGTAACATCCACAATCTCCGTTTTTAGGGAACTTTGCGGTTTTGAATGCTTGTTCGTGAGTTCTGTGCACTTGCAAATGGGGGAAATTGTCAAAAAAAAAAGAAGTTCTAAGCCTAATGCACTTTGGTCAATTCAGTTATGAACCTTTTAATTATGCCGATCGAGTCCTAAACCTTTTAACATGTGTTACGATCATTGTCTTTTATCGCCCGACCAACCCTTTTTAAGTGTTTTTCGATTGTAAATTTAGCTTCTCTCTCGACCGGGTGGCATCGCGCGTCCGGCCGGAGCAAGAACAGCAGAAGGAAAAAGTCATGCAAATAGACATCGGCATGAAGTTGAGTAGAGCATACATTTGCCTTCGGCAGGGATCGACGAAGATGAACGAATGAGTTGATCACATCACGAGATAAAGAAAAGCGAGTGGGTGGGTACCTGATGTCATTTCTGTAGTGGGAGGGTGCAACTGAGATGATACTAAATTCCAGATCGATGTGGCTCCCCATGACGATTGCTTGTTCCATTAGGAGCTTTCGAGATCTCCATTGAACGTGGACGGATATTCGGCAATCTAATTAAATCCGACCGGACGATAGGGTAGAAAGATGAACGATATGCTAGAGTCACGAGGTTAGGAAAAGAAAACTGAAATGGCTAAAAGTCCAAAAGAAAAGATCCTCTTTTAGGGGGGGTTAAGTGATGGACCAATCAAGGCCTTAACAAGGAGACCAGAATGGACTAAAGAAAAACTCCGGACGACTTCGATGGACACCTTGAATTTTAAAGTTTTAAGTAAGAAAAAGAGTTTCCAAAGTTCTTTCGGCCCGATTTCTTTTCTTTTCTTTTTTCCTCCCTCTCTCTTTGAGATCACGGCTGCCCCCGAAACCAACCCTCACCCAACGCAATCAACCAGGCCGCTGGAAAAATTTTTTTTGGTAGCACTGAGAATATGATCATGCCTACATTCGCTAGAGTCAATAGATGTAGAATCAAATTTAACAAAATATAATGTCATGGCAGGAATTAGCAAGCAATGGGAGTCGGAATTGCCGTCCATTTTCGTTCTCGTTCCTCCACACCCATCATGATCTTACAGCTCGCTTATGATATTACAATCTCTCGACGGTTTTTAGATATTTTTTAACCTTCAAGATTTACCTAGAAGATTATCACTTTATCGATCGGCTTATTTCACGGATCTCTTTGATAGAAGTGAATAAGTGGATACACGATACGACAATAGCAGGAATAGCAAATCGGACAAAAGTGAGGCGCATACACCCGTTGTGCCAACTGCCAAGTAGAACGACATTCGTAGTGCAACTAGCTTTATTTCAAGCCGATTAGAGATCGTAATTTTTTTTTTTTCCTTTCTTGGGTGGAAAGATAGTATGATTTGAATTCCAAGATATACTGAAAAAGAAAAAAAAGAAAAGAAAAGATTACGATTTGCATGTGCTTTGACTTGGAAGGCGAGCCAGAAACTTTCAGTAAACGAAGAAAAGTACTCCATTCCCCGACATGAGAAACCCAAGACAGGCTTCCCAGAATATCAGGACTTCAATTCTACGTTAATTTTTACAAAACAAAAAAGGCGTGGGCTCCTAAATTTGTACAACCAGCCAATCAGTGATCGGGAACTGTGTCGTTTTAGTCAATCAAGTCATCGACGATCAGGTCACCGCAACGATCGTCTCCACCAACCTGTCGTCCTGACGCTGTCGATCCTCCTCGGTCTCTTTTAACTCGGGAAAGCTGAATCGGTCGACGCCGGCGAGTCGCGAAAAAACTGGTCGGCTGGCTACCAACACTGATCCGTCTCCCAGTTCCGCCCGCCGTACGCTGAGGCGCCGGCGACGACCGCGACCGGCCTCTTCCTCTTCCTCGCCAGCAGGACCCTCCGGTCGTAGACCGCTCGCTTCTCGGGGTCCAGCAGAGTCGAGTACGCGTCGTGGAGCCTGATGAACCGGTCGTCGGCCGAGGAGTCCCTCGCGGCCGCTGCCGCCACGGCGTCCGGGTGCAGGACCAAAGCGAGCCGCCGGTACGCGGCCTTGATCTCCTTGCTCGTGGCGCCGGCGGGGATCCCGAGGATCTCGTAAGGCGTCGCGCACGGCGGCGAACGGTGAGAGAGCCGCGGAGGGTGCTGGTGCTGGTGCTGCTGTTGTGATTTCGATGTGGCGGAGGGCGTGAAGGTCGCGGCGGAGATGGCGGACGGTCGCCGGGCTCGGACGCGAGCGGTGGCGACATACGGAGGGACGATAACCGGAGAGGAGAGAGCGAGCATAGCGAGGGGTGAGGGTTTGGGTATGCGGAGTGGAACAGTGCGGGAACAACGGCCAAGAGACGGGGAGGTTATTGGTTTAAATAGAGGAGTAGGTGGGAGACTGTGGGGGCTGAAATTGAATAATAACAACAACAATAATAATAAAGTTGGAACCGGTGATCTTCGGCCTGATTTGGATTTCAGAAAGGAATCGGACTGCCTAGACTGCTTTTTTTTTTTTAAATGTAAACTTAATAGTTATATTCCGTGTTGTTTATCCCTATTAATAATTCATCGATTCTATTGAACCATCCAAGAAACGGATCAGAATTTTTGAGACCGGTCTATCCAATCCGATTCCTTGTTTCGAGATGAGATCGGACCAGATCGGATATCGGTTACTCCTAATTTCGATCAACAAAAGAAGAGGGTGTCGCCACAACTCTTCTGAAAGATCAAGAGCAGACCCGACCGTGGTCTTTGTTGCAAATGCACGGCGTGGATCCGGGTCACCCGAAGTTGTGGAGTCGGACCTCTAGAAGATCCGACTCCAACAATACAAAACAGAAAGAATAGAACTCAGATGGTGGTCACAGCCACATTGACTCGTATATGATCCTTCGTTTTTTTATCCTAAGTACTTCTAAGTTCTATGACGGCCCGTAACCATGTTTAAGATGTACAAGTCTGTTTCGCCAGAATTCAACTCCGCGACCAAATACCTTCCATCGGAAGAAGATAATTTCTGCGACGATTCCGAACAAGAAACATCACAAATAGACAAGATAATCGATAACTTCAACGGAACCCAATTTAATCTACGACAATTATTGAGAACATAAAAATGCAAAGCTGGAATTTAGTCGACGATGAGTCACCTAGGTATACAGTAAAGATAAATGCGTAATTTAATCGACAATGTGGATCTAGAGACTACAGTTAAGAAACATGCTGTAATTTAATCGACAATGCAAATCTAGGAACTATAATTGCAATGCATTAGTGCAAAGGTAATTGAAAGATAATAACAATAAGGAAAGGTGTCCAAAAGTCCTAAACATTTTAAATTGGAGCTAATTCGGTCATAAACCTTCCAATTGTGCCAATTTAATCCTAAATATTTTGCATTTATGCCAATTGAGTTCATCAATCATTTTGATCAGAAATTGCTAATTTGAACAACGATTGTCCTACATGATACAGCCGGGGTTAACATGGATATTTTTTTAAAATTTTTTAAATATATTTTTATGCCCTCGCCTAGATCTGGGTCAAGTGGCCCTCGCTTGTGGGCGACCCTTGTGGCCTTCCCTTAAAAAAAAAAAAAAAAAAACCAAAAAATTACTAAATTTTTTTTTAAAAAAATTCATGGCAACGTCGGTCATGCCACGTTGGAAGATCGAGTCCATATTAGTGATTTCTAGCCAAAATTGGCCGAATAGACTCAATTGGTACATATGCAAAAAGTTTATGACTAAATTGACACAATTAAAAGGTTTAGAATCTTATTGCCACAAATACAAAAATGTTTAAAACTTTTAGACAAATTTTCCAAAATAATAAATTATTTGTTTGTGTCAGGGCTCTCCGAAAAGTAGGATGTGGCTATTTAGAGTCTACAAGACATTATAAATGAAGGTTACAAATGGAGGCTACAAACAGAGGTTACAAACGGTTACTGAAAAAGAAATAACTTCTCAGTCATTGCGAGAAGTTACAACAAGTGGCAAAATAACCAACCAATGGTTATCCTCTTGTCAATTACTTGCTATCATTACCTATTACTTTGTTAATCAATTTCAAGGTTCTCGTCGATAACTTCATGTTGTGTATCGTGGATGACTTCCCTAGCAAGCTCTCGACTCTCATCAAGTTACTTATGGTTTTATTTATAAATGACTTAACTTTACTATTAGGGATGATCGGTTCACAGGATGGATGGTTCTACCCTAGAACCGAGAACTATCCGTTAGGGACCGATTCTGCAAAATATGAACCGTGAACCAACCGTTTGTTCCATGGATTCACCTGAAAATCGAACCACTGGTCCGGTCTGGTTCTTGGTTGGATCTTGGTTACGGTCCTAACGTCACCTGGTCGTTTCATGAAAAAATTAAGTTAAATATTAATTCCACAATATGACTCAATAAAGCTACATAACGGTAGACTTAGAACTTTTCTTTCCTTTCTTTTTTTACCTTGTAAATCAAAATTCTCAACAACCCAAGGACACCGGCTAAATGACAATTTGCCCACTGCACTAGAAAAAGAAAGAAATGTGCAATTGAATTGTACAACAAGAGCAACTAAGTGCGAAGAGAGTTGGATTAGGGTAGGGTCTTTTTTTCATTTTGCGGATCGAGGCTCTTTTTTAGGACGGATGGATTAAGCATTTAAGATATGGTTTCATTAAAATAATTGGCCCATTTATATTATATAAAAACCGGTTCGATTGGGCCGGTTGGATGATTCCCATCTGAAACCGGGAAATGAACCAATACCCACCGATTTGAAAAATTGGAACTGGAAACGAACGTACCTGCCAATTACGATCCAAAATTAGTCGGTTGGGTACGATCCGGCCGGTTGGTTTGGATCGTGGTTTTTTTGCTCACCCCTATTTACTATCATCGACTAAGTCTATCATATGTCTATAGTAGCGAAAAGTATCTCATTTTCTGGTGCAAACAAATGCCCCCTAAAAGAAAGGAATATCGGTTATTCAATTCATTTAAATTAGATAATCAATGGTCATCATGAGCCCCGTTGTCATTGGTAAATTTGGTCTATTTCTTGGTGAATTTTATGTTAGTCAGATTAATCAAATAACTCACTTTTTTTTTTTCATGAAAAACTGTTTTGTGTAAAGTCTTCACGTGGTCTTTTGTCTCTATCCTTAAGTAATTACTCATACTTAGGCGCTCTCGTTGCCAATTGAAATAAGTTGATAAATTTTGTCCTTCAAATTATTCTCTAAGATTGAATTTCGATCCACTGAAATCCAAATTTGTGATTATTTCTCTGCAAGTGAAGTAAGACGTCTATTCTTAACCCTCTTGAATAAAGCAACAAACTGATCTATCGATCAATTATAGTTCTGATAAATTCTAGCCAAATTAGCAATTGATACTTCATGTAATATTACATAAATTCAGAATGAAATAATCTTTTCATCTCAGCTCAATAATGGATTGAATAAAGGGATAAACTTGTATACCGATAAATGCAGTTTTTGATAAGATAAAGGGGAAAAATCTAAGTCTCGGGAATTCACTCGTTCTTACCTCTCTATATTGGTCAATAATTCGACCAATATGATCGATGGTGGAGTGGTCATCTTCGCCAGTGAAACCAACGAAATCAAAAGTTTTGAATTTTCTTGGATAATGTATAATGTCATCCCAATCAGGATGTGGCATCCTTGATAGTGGTCGGACCCATTCATTTGTCGACACATGGTTGTTATAATACAAGTTCAGCTAGTTGATTAGGATTCACAATTTGACATCTTCCTTCTCCAAAGATTAGGGTAGATAAAATTTCATGCCTTGTAAAATTCTTATAGTGGTGGGATTACTTAGCCTAAATTATTCCCGTCATTCAATTGATTAAGAAGCCTCAATGTTTGGTTGGATAGGTATCGACTATTCAATGTCCATGGCCTGGATATGACATCGTCGATTGCATTGACGAACATCGACCTGATCACATCGGAAATGTATCTTGCTTTGTGATTAGTCATCTTATTCTGCTAGTCCTCAAAAAACCTCTTCATGGTAGCTACCAAAGTAAGGTTTGGTGCTAACTTCCCGCCTACTCCTCCATAAAGTGCCGAGAGATTTTCAACGTCTTGGACCGGGTAGCTGTATCATGGGGTGCTTGCAGCATGATTAGCCTATGTATGATTCCTTGTTCTCGACATTGTACTTCCTCAAATCAACCATCATAGACCCACCAGGCATGCAAAAAAAAGATGTTTCGCCAGAATTTGACTAAAAAAAAATACCTTCAATGAAAGTCGTTCTTCGATTTTTTAGAGAGATAGGTTCTATGATGATTTTGGACAAGAAATATCACGAGTAGACAAGAGAGTCAATAACTTTAAACATAACCAAACGTACACCAACTGTGTCGAAATTTACTTGATGATAAATCCTAAGAATGTAAAACTTTAATGGAATCGAACTTACACAAATTATGCCGGAATTTAATCAATGACAAAACCTGAGAACGTAAAGATGCAACACCAGAATTTAATATGCTATTAGGCACCTGAGATATACAACAATGATACATCGCGAAATTATCGATGATGTTGATTTGGAGACAACAACTAAGAAACATCTTGAATTTTATCGATGACATGAATTCTGTAAAACTATAATTATAGTGCAAAATTTGGAAGATAATTGAAATGTAACATGTTTGCTTGTTGGTGTTGCTGGGGGGGGGGGGGGATTTCGAAGAATAAGATGTGGCTGTTAAAGCCTAAAATCGGCAATACCAACGAAAGTTACAAATCAATGTTACAAAGGGTTATTGAAAAAGAAACATCTCATAGTGATTAGGAGAAGTCCACAACAATCCTATAATAGCTATAAAATAACTAACTAATGGTTTTATCCTCTTGTCGATTGCTTGCATTGATATCGATGACTTTGTCAATCAATTTTAAGATTCTCGTCTATAACTTCATGTTGTGTGTCACTTTATTAACGAGTTGTCGATGCTTTTCAAATTCTATTTTCATCGATTAAGTTTATCGTATGTTGATAATAATTACGAGTTGATGTTTTTTTGGTGAAAACAAAGTCAACGAGACAACAGATCCCCATTTCATGACAGAATTCATTATGAGCAGCATTTTTTTTTGGTTGAAATAAAGATGCCATTCATATATCAAAATAATCAAGAAGTACGTAGAAAGCTTTTGATTCTAGCAAATCTCAATAACTGGGTAAGAATGCAAAACTTAAAAACCATATAACAAAACACGGTTACAATTAAAAATACACTCTCATCTCTCGAGAATAGATTTGCCATCGTAAATGTTCGATAACTAATCACCAGATTAGTGACGATAGAGAGTGTCGCTCCAACCTAGGGTTCCTCCTCCAAAAAGCGCCGCTCAAGACCCCCTTCTGCGAGCTACCCCTGGAGAGAGGGAGTCCCTCCCATTCCCTTCTACCTTTTTCTCTCCCTCCCTTCCTTCCTCTCTGCCTCTTTCTTAGACTGGGTATCTTTAATTTTCTTGTCTTCGTGCTTCTTTTCTTCCCCATATGCTCTGAGAGTTTGTGTTCGTTAATGAATTTCTGCAGCTAGTCTTGGGCGGACGTGAAGACAAGTTCGACCATTCGTCTAATCGATAACCAACATGGAGGATGTTCGTGACACAACTAGACAATCTCTTCAAGATTAGGCCGCTCTCCTCTCTCGATTTACATTTGAGTCAAATTTGAGGGTTTTGTTCTCCCGAGCGAAATCCAAATATAAATTTGGGAGTTTCTTATAAATATTTAATCTGTGTTCTTTCAACATGTTGATGTTAATATTTCTGTAAGGTGACGGTGACAAGGGCGTTGAGTCTAGACGCGCACCGCAAGCCTTTATTTTCAAAGTCAATTGATGCCCTACAACAATTCAAAGACAACGATATAATCTTGGCACATTTTTCAAATTTAGACCAAGGAACGAATCTATTTTCAAAGTCAATGATGCCGGCAAATGTACTCCGATTATCCACATGGACTTCTAATGATACGCAGGCAAAGAAAGAACAAGAAAACGAGGATAAGACCAGTGCCTCATTCAAATCTCGTCTCGAAATCAAGAGGATTCAATTAGCAATGGGGCAATACGCATAGATCAAATCGGATTGGCCTTCTACTACATCGTGTCGAATACGACATGTTTCTTTCTCTCTCTTTTTCCTCATGGTGTGGGAGAGCCTGCGAGTCGCGACCGACCCTATATTGAGGTCGGCCGTCACATGACACGGACAAATTAGCTGAGTTTGGAATTTTACTAGTGGCCATAACTTGTGCAAGCACGTTACAAAACCCTTTGGCATTTACATTCAGCTATGACGAATATGATTTATATACTAAAATAAGCAGATCCGACATCGTCCTATCATTAAACAATAACCAATCCGCCCGACAAATTTCACCGGCCGAGTCACGTCTTTTGGTAGACAAAGTCACCCCACATCCTTTGCTCAACGGCCATTTAATTTTGTATTGCCAGGAACATCTCCTTGATTTAGCAACAAATAGCATCGTTTTAGTCCGTACGATTTAATTAATGGGTGTCGTTTTTACGCTGCTGTTCTTTATTATTTTATTTTTTGTTGGTATAAGATAAGGACGCACAACCTTTCACAAAGCCGAAAGCATCGTTTTAATTTGTTATTTGGATTGCTCCTAAGAGTCACCATGATCAAATAAACGTAGTCCACTCTCCCTTGTTTTGAACACATTATTATCTACACGAAAAATTCTTGAATTCTACACATGTTTTAGGGGAAAGTTACCAAAAATGTCCTAAACGTATTGTCATTGTGCCCATTCAATCATAAATTTTATTTTGCCAACTCAATTCTAAATCTTTTGATTGACAATTTTCACCAAAAATCTCTGAAATGGATGCCTTTTGTCCTATGATGTGGCATTATCGGCGATAATGGTAACTATTTTAATGATATTTATTAATTTTGAATTTTAAATATTTTTTCTTTTCTTTTCTGATTTTTTTCTATTTTGCTGACTTAGACCTAGACACCCTCACCAAATCTGGCTAGGGGAGGGTGCTCCGGCCTAAAGCAAAGAAAAGAAAAGAAAAAATAAAGAAAAGAGGAGGAAAAAAGATAATAAAAAAATATTATAACGAAATCAAAATATTATAAAAATTTATCCCACGTTAACGTTAGCCGTGCCACGTAGGACGACCAATGTCGACGTCAGCGATTCCGATCAAATTGGCGAGATTGAACTCAATTGGCAAAGTGTGAAAACGTTTAAAGATTGAATGGCATAAAAAAAGATTTAAAACTGAATTGATATATTGCAATAAATTTAGGACTTTTTTGATTAATTTTTCATGTTTTAAGAGACAATGGTTTGCGAACTATTATCAGGTGCACCGAATCCATGGAGTTTGGTGCACCTTGATGTTAGATTAGGTAAATCTCGCCGGGGCTCGTAAAATTAAAATCTACAAATGCATTTGGCTCACATATTCCGTAACAACAAGACTTGATGCTCTATATGTTTGCCTTCGAGCTCGACGCCTAGAACTCTTTTTCTTTTTCTGAAAAAAGAACAAACTCTAAAGGGTAAATACCACCAAAAAACCCTAAACTATGTCCATTATGACACATTTACCCTGAATTTTTTTTGCGACATAAAAAACCCCAAACTATGCCCATGTGACAAATATTTCACCATGAACTTTTTTTTGCGACATAAAAAAACCCCAAACTATGCCCATTGTGACAAATTTACCATGAACTTTTTTTTGCGACATAAAAAACCCCAAACTATGCTCATTGTGACACATTTACCCTGAACTTTTTTTTTTTCAAATAACTAATTTCATTAGTTAAATTAAATTAACAATTAAAAAAACCAAAATGAAAAAAAAAAAACAAAAAAGAAAAAAGAAAACTCAGGCCGGGAGGGGGCTGCCCTCCCGCCTGTGGCCGCCCCCCCACGCCGGAGGGGCGGCGGCCACTACCATCGGGTCGCCGGCGCCTCGACGAGGACCGGCGACCCCGCCGACGAGGTGGCCCTCGCCAGAGCCGGGAGAGGACCGCGACCCTCTCCAAGATCTGGGCGAGGGTCGCCGGCCCTCACCCAGTTTCAGGGGGGAGCCGCCAAGGGGCCGCGACGGTTCGGGGGCCCCTCGGTGGCTGGGGGGGGACGGTTGGGGGGCGACCATCGCCGACCCTTGGCGGCTCGCCCCCGAAACTGGGCGAGGGCCGGCGACCCCTCGCCCAGATCTAGGAGGGGTCGCGGCCCTCTCCTCGCTCTGGCGAGGGCCACCAGGCCCTCGCCACCTCGTCGGCAGGGTCGCCAGCCCTCGCCGAGGCGCGGCAACCCGAAGGCATTGGCCGCCGCCCTTCCGGCGTGGGGGCGGCGGCCACAGGCAGGAGGGAAACCCCTCCGCCTGAGTTTTCTTTTTCTTTTTTGTCTTTGTTTTTTTTCAATTTTGTTTTTTAATTTTTAATTTAATCAAACTAATGAAATTATGTTATTTGAAAAAAAAAAAGTTCAGGGTAAATGTGTCATTTCCTCCCAATCCCTCCCCCCTCCTCCTTCTTTTTCTAAAGCCTAGTAGAAAGGAAGAAAGAAAAGAGAGGGTAAGCTAAAGGAGGGTCAGAAGAGAAAGCTACGCCAAGGGTCAGACTCCCAGGTTCCACAAACTCGGGCTAGCAGCAATCTGCTCCATATCATACGGTCTCCTCATGGCTCCGTCAATTTCCATGGCCAATGCTCGTCTGGGCACAACCTCCATGGGATCTGGATTGATAACCTCTCCCCAAAATTCACTGCGCTCAACACTCCAAATCATCCTGCTCTGAACGTCCACATCCATACGATGATAGGACCTTGGAAAATCTAGACCTCGCCTCTCATAACATGCACTCAACCGGAGAGGCTACAAAAAGTGGGTCCCTCGTTCAAACCCACACTAGACTCTTACACGATATACAATACCTTATAGGTCAGGGATAAAGAATTCCCACTTTCAATCTTTTGGCTCCTCAAAAAGTACCGCCTAAAATTCTCCATCACGGTCG
>JAGVVM010010269.1:0-37163 GCA_019149425.1 Psidium friedrichsthalianum | reverse complement strand
CCCCTTCTCCCCTTTTCTCCCCCCCCCCCCTCTCCTCCCCTCTCCCTCTATCGACGCCAGAGGGCAGCAAGACCCGAGGGAGCTTCGCAGAACCTATCACACGCACCTCCTCTCCGGGCCTCCCGCTACTGTCTCCCGGCCCCTTCCCCTCCACACCCATGCCTCCCCCATCTCTGCCCCGCCCGGCGCCCCGCCGCAGAACGAAGAAGCGCCCAGAGCCCGGAACGCTCTCTTCCGCGTACCCCCCCTTCCTCCTACCCGTGGTAGTTCTGGCATTTGCCTTATCAGGTAAAGAAAAAGACAAGCCGAGATGTGTCGGGTGGCCATTCGACGAGGCAATGTGGAATGAAGGACTGAGCGCGGTCGATTAGGGAGGGCGGGGCGTGACATTTTAATTCAGAGACTCTTCTCAGGATGATATCTACTCCAAATGATCTTGACTTTTAGAAGGTGAACATCATCCTCAAACGCTGAGCAAGTTTTGAGGGATTTACTTCGAAATTTTTCAGATGTTGCATTTTTTTTAAGAAAAATATTTAACCTGCCTTGAAAATAAACTAAACAAGCAAATAGTAACACCAATTCTTGGCTAATTAGATCAAAGAATTCCGTATCAAGAGCTGTGAAATATAAACAGCTAAATGATGTTTTGAGTTAATAAATGAATATTAGCATCACCATTATGCACATGATCATGAATGAAATAATGCTTAATTTGAATATGTTAACTCGAGAGGTACAAATTGGATTGTGATGAGATGATACATGGGTTATACACTTGATTTTGACATTTTGAAGCTTCAACACCAAAGCCATCAGTGTTGCTCATCCATAAAATCTGAGCCACAACAACTACTAAGGTGATATATTTAGCTTCTACGATTGATAGCTGCCAATATTTTTTTTTATTTCTTTGCGTACAAAGACATTTTGCATGGATACCAGAAGTTGACATGTTTGAGGTGCTTTCTTGTCTAATGGCAACCTGCAAAGATCAAGCATCTAAAGTAGCCATGTAACAAGTAAGATTCTGAGGTCTTGGATACCATAATCCCATATTAGGATTAGTTCCAAGATATTTTATGATCCTCTCTACACCAGAGAGATCTGATTCTTAGGATCGATTACCAATTTGGTGCACTATACAATTAAAAATGATGTCGGGTCCAGAAGTTAGTAAGATATAAATATAGCTTCTGATCAACCTATTTTTCCTATTCATCTTTGTTAGCTGGAGAAGAAGACATTGGCGATTCAGTTTCTCACATTTTTCTTGACCAAACTCTTCATAATTTTCTTTGATACTTCTCTTGATGTATGAAGGTTTCCTTGTTCTGTTGATTCAATTGAAGTCCAAGGAAGAATATGAAAAAACTATCGCATCATACTCATTTCAAACTCGCTTTTTGCATGATCTAAGAGAAAATTCTTGCATAAAGGTTTTCGTTTTGGAAGAATTAAATATGACATCATAACATAATAGTTTATATAAGCAGGATATCTTTACCTTCCTTTTGATAACTTATAAAGTTGTATCTACTTTATGTTTTTCAAAATATTTACCAACAAGAAAATACATTAACTCTATACAAGTCGTGGTGGCTTGTTTTAGTCTATAGAGAGCTTTGTTTAGTTTTTTAGACATGATTTGAGCTCTTTGATGTTCAAACCCCTAGTGGTTGTTCTATGTATACCTCTTCCTTAGTGTAGCAATTCAAAAAATGCACTCTTGACATACATTTGATACAACTTGAAATCGTTGTAGTAAGCAAATGCTAGAAGTAATCTAATAGATTTTGGTCTTGCTACGGAAGCATATGGTTTGATCGTAGTCAATCCTCTCTTCTTGAGAGTATCCCTAAGCTACGAGTCTTGCCTTATTTATTGTAACCTTACCCTTATCATCCAACTTGTTTTTGAATACCCATTTGGTTTCAATAGTGGATGATCCTTAGGTCTAAGCACAAGTTCCCAAACTTCACTAAGTTTGAATTGATGTAGCTCTTGTTGCATTGCCTCAACCCAACTTTTGTTTGCAAGAGCCTCTTTAATTCCTTTAGGTTCTACTTCAAATATAAGTGCAAAACCATTTATGGCATCCTTGAGTTCGGATTTGTTCTTGATTCCATCTTCTATATCTCCAATTACATGATCTATAGGATGATGCATTTGTGTTTTCTATTCTTGTTATATCTTCTGTCTTGTTCACTTTTGGAGAGGGATCTTGATCTGCGTTCTCAGATGATGTAGTAGCTTAAGTATTGTTGTCATTTTGAGTAGCTTTAGATGATATTTTGTCCTCAGATGATGGAGTCTGCTCAGATGATGGATTCTTCTTAGATGATGTGATGATTTCAGCACTATCTTCTAAGTGTCATTTCCATCTTCGAACCTCACATTCATTGATTCTTCAACTATTCTTGAGCTCTTGTTGAAGGCTTTATATGCCTCGCTTGAAGTGAAATATCCAAGAAATACTCCTTCATCTAATCTTTCGTCAAACTTTCCCGAACAATCATTTGGATTTTTTAAGATAAAACATTTACATCCAAATACATGAAAGTATGCTATGCTGATGCTTGAGCTCGTCGGGGGTTTTCTCAAGTAATGGTCTTAGAAAGATGCGACTATTAAAAGAGTTTATACCATTTTTTGTAAATATCGATTTTCCTTTCACTACACCATTTTTTTAGGAGTACAAGGTGATGAAAAATTATGCTAAAAATCATTTTGATTACAAAAATCTGCAAAGATCTGATTTTTAAATTTCCCTGTGATTTGTTTTGAAACTATAGATCGAATAGCCTTTTTTTTTAATTTCTTTAAAAAGATTTCAAAACATGATAATACATCATTCTTGGGGCAAGAAAGTAAACCCAAGTAAATCTAGTATAATAATCTACTATTGGCAGACAATAATTTTTACCTCAAATGCTCTAAGTTCAAATAGGTCCAAATATATTCATGTGTAAAAAGCTGTAGAGCATGATTAGTGGAAACTTGATTTATTGACTTGTAGGAATTCCTTACTTGTTCTCAAGTGTGCAAGAGTCACAAAATTTTGCTTGCTCAAATTTAAAATTGGAAGTCCCCTCACAAGCTTTTTGAGGATGCTTTTGAGATTTGTTTGAAGCTCATGTGTCCTAACTTCTTAGGCCAAAGTTCTGAGTCTTATTTTATGGATACAAAACATTTAATATCCTCAGATTATGTGTCTAGAAGATACATATTTCCATGTCTTCATCCCATGAAAGATTTTTTGTTGTCCTACTAAAACCTGAATATCTATCTTCCACAAAAGAGATTTTATATCCATAATTACACAATTAACTTATGCTTATAAGATTGAAATTCAAGCCCTTAACCAATGAGACGTTATTAATGAAGAGATTGTCAATCTTCACAATTCCTTTTCCAATAGTAGTTCCTTTATTGTTACCGTCAAAAGAGACACTTCCTCCATCAAACTTAGTAAGATTGATAAATATCTTGGAGTCTCCTGTCATGTGTCTAAAACACCACTATCAAGTTACCATTTGTTTCTTCTTTTCATTGCTACTTGCAAATATCAAAAGAATTCAAGTTTTCTTTGGTACCAAAATCTATTTGGGTCCTTTTGGATTAGTGGAATTGTCAAAACTCAAGATATCCCGAGTGGGTCTCTAGACCTTAGGACAATAATTCTTGAGTGCTTTGGATTACCATAGTTTGTACATTTTGAGACGTTTTGTTCTTTAGATCTTATAAATTGCTTACAAAAGTGATTTCTGTATGCGTGTTTTGAAGGTCTTCTTTCTTTTGCTTTTGAAAAATTGTTTTTCAACTCACTTTCTTTTTGAAGACCAATGCTAGACTTGTTGTAGTATGGTTTTTTTATAGAAAGAATGTGTTGTAAGGTTTTTGAACAGAGGAGAATTTTGTTGATATCTGAAATTTCCTTTTCAAGGAAACATTTCTCTTTTCAAAAGATCATTTTCCTTTCTCAAGGAGATGATTTGCAGACCTTCATTTTTCTTGGAGACCAAATCAGATTTTTCTTTGATTTGGGAAAATTCTTTTTCAAGAAAATTTATCTTATCCTTTTGAGAAACGTCATTTCGCTTTAATAGGCGACTTCCTTTTTCAATTTAGAAAGCCTTTTAAGAGTAGTTCTATAGTTAGAACATAGTTCATCTTTATAATCAGACACCTCAGAAGAAATACTAGGAAGAGTTACCTCAGATTTGTCTTCAGAGTCTGAGTTGGCCATTAAACAAATGTTTAGTGTATTCCTCATCACTTTCACATTCTGTGTCGCTCCACGTTTCTGCTTTTAGAGCTTTTTTGGACTTTTCATCCCTTCTTTCTTTTTAGAATGGGACTGTTTAGCTTGATGTGCCTTCTCTTTTGCATTCACAACAAAATACATCTTTGCTATCTTCTTTGTTACCAGATGATCATCTTAGATCATGTTGGTTGAAATCCCTTTTCCTTCAAAATTTCTGCTTTTCTTAGCCATCCTCTGAATTTTTTGACCATGAGTGCTAGTTCCTCATCGTCTTCATCTTCAGAATCTGAATCATTAGAATAATCGTTAGTTTTCAGAGTAAGAGATTTCTTACCTCTCGATTGAGCTTCCACATTGATTTTTTCATCCTCATAGGATTAAAGAATTCTAATGAGTTCATCCATGGATAACGGCAAGATCCTCTAAGTATCTCGAATTGATGTTTTGATGTTGTCCCATTTTTTGTGAGTGCTCTCAGAAGTTTGTTCATCAAACTTGATACTAGTTGCCCATGATAGGTGAGGCCATTCAATATTTTCCTGGATCTATTAAACATTTCTTTAACGTTTCGAGGAGTATGTTAACTTTGGTCTCCTTAACTCCATCTATTCCTTCATAGGTAACACAGAGCTTATCCCATATTGCTTTTGAAAAGGGACAATCTATAATACATTTGTATCAGTATGAGATAATGCACTAAAAAAATAATAAATAACTTTAGCATCTAGAGCATCTCTTTTCCTAATTCGGTAGTAGATAGAGCAGTTGTGGCAGTAATATTGGTTTTGTCCCCATCATTTGAATCACCTAATGTGCTTGCGGATGGGTCAACCTTTTTTTGCTGCCAATCGATGTACTCCTTTCTGTCGAAATAGGGGGCCTATTGTTGCTTCCTCCTTCAATCTAGGTAGAAGCAAAATTGCTTGCCATAGAGATCGTTAGCTTAAAAGTAATAACACTTCTATAAAAATATGAGCATCAGGCTCTGATACCAATTGTTGTGGCTAGTATTATTACCTAAAGGGGGTGAATAGGTGATTTTAAAAAGCTTTAATAAACAATGCAAAATTTAAACAGATACGCTCAGAGCTTCATTTAGATGATACTACTAGGAAGATTTGAGAGACTCTCAGATGCACTGTCGTGCATAGATCTACTTTCACAGATATATAGACAGAGAGATTAAGAGAAAGAGAATATGTACATGATATTTATAGTGATTCGACTTTGTTCGAGACTACGTTCACTTCACGCTGGCAGCCAATTGACTAGATTTCATCAGTAAATGACTCAGAGGTTATAGGTTGGTGAATAAACTTCTTGTCTATCACTCTCATATTCGTATGTTCTCCTCTAAGTATTATAGTGTTGGATCAAAAGTATATAAAGGATGTGAAGCTTTCTCATTCTTGGAATTTTGAATTATGTTCTCTCGTGCATACACTCTCAACCTTGAGGTCTCCTTTTATACCACTTCATACCAACTTCCCGTTGCAAGATCTTAGAGGATCGCTCTCCAAACTTCTCCTTTTGGATGAGACTGTATACAATAGTGATCCTGGGTTTCCATAGATGGATTACTTCATTAGGTGAGTCATCCTCATCTTCCTAATTCACGTTCTTAATTGATCTTCATGATTGAGAATCTCCAAGCATGAATCCAGCTTGATTGCTAGCCGTTGTGATGATATAATATGTCAGTTGAATCATCTTAATATAGATCTCTTGATAATCTAGTTATTGCTCAGAAATATTTCCTCAGAACTTGAGCTATATAATAGCATCTAAGCTCCCCGCTCTATTGGCTGAGCTTCTATTCTACGTTTGAGCTCTTCGCTCCATTGTCTGAGCTTCTTACTCAATGTTTGAATTCCTTGCACAACGTCTAAGCTTTTTGCTTAACATCTAAGCTTCTTGCTCAATCATATGAGCTTTCTACTCAATCGTCTGAGCTCTCTACTTAATCATCTGAGCTCCAAGTAGCATTTGAGTCTCTCAGAACATCGTTGGGCCTATTTTACATATTCAATCCCATGTATTTTGTTCCATACATCTTTGGATAATCTACAAAATAGTATTTCACAATATTAACTTAGATATTAGATATTATGGATTATTTTGTCAACTTCAAAACTAGTTAGGGTTTTCTCAACAAAGCAAAGTTCAAAGTACATGTTCTCATGTTTGTATCAAGGTAAATGCCAGCTCCTGAATAGCAAACTAATAGCAGGATCAATACCATGAAAGATGAATGAAGTGCTTTGGAATTAGATTTTTTTTTGTTTATTTGCACAAGACAATGGAAAATGTGATCTTATTAGTTTTTCTCCGTGAAAATGTTTTCTGATGCAATCATATTTGCAACTGAGATCTTCCATTGAAAAGATTGAACCTCTTGAACTCAATGGACATCACAAGAAATGAATGGACACCAAAATTATGGTTCGGTCGTGAAGGTCTATGTTTACGAGGATAGCAGTAACACATAAACGTAGATTACAAACCACGCCCAAGTCAGTCAAACACTTTCAGTATTTCTCAACCTTCAATTACATCCAATAACTCACGCAATATTTAATCCTATAATTCCTCATGAAATAATCTCGCTATCTCATGAAGGAATTACATAAATCTTACCACAAAATTTAATCTGCTTCGACACATAAACTGTTGATGCAATTCCATGAAGAAAACCCATGAACAAGCGCTTATCAAATAATGCTTCAACGTTTGCTACATTCTTCGACAACAGTGCTTCAATTTAAAGCACTCATAACACACATCACCACAAAACCCCAACTCGGTAACCATAATAAATTTTTTGATTTAGTTGTGATTTTATTTCCTTTCCTAACACAAAGTAAGAGTTCTCCATTAATATGATTGAAAGTATAATAAAATGTCATGATACAAACATCGCACGGTTGCTTTAGGGAGAATGCCTAACTAAAAATACATGTGATAAATTTACCTCACACTATTTTTTTACCATGAAAAATTTCAAACTAGTACACTTGTGACAAATTTACCCTAAATTATTTTTTTACCGCCAAAAACCTCAAACCGATTCATCTGTGAGAAATTTATCCTAAACTATTTCTTTTACCACGAAAAAAACCCAAACTATTATACTTGTGATAAATTTATCTTTCGTTAAATTGGGTTAATACTATGAGAATCCCAAATTAATATATTTATGAAAAATAGAGGGTAAAAACCTCAAACTAGTATACCCGTGAATTGTCACTTGCCATTCAACTCAGTAATTTGACGTTAAATTTAACAAAAACTAACAGAGGATAAATTTGTCACATGTATATCAATTTGGGGTAAATTTATCACGTGTACCGGTTTGAGAGTCTTGTAGTCAAAAAATAGTTTAGGTAAATTTATCATAGATGTACCAGTTTGGGGTTTTCCGTGGTATTAACCCTTTTTTTTTATTGGGATCGACAGCTGATTCTTCAAGTAGTTTAGAGTGGAATGAAATTTCTCTAAATTTAAATGTGTGTTTTGAGTTGAAGTACAGTCCATAGCAAACCACAATCAAGCCTAATAGGGTGACCCTTTCAATGGGAGAACTGTCAAAACAACCGAACGAAGGAAGAATGGTACATTGTGATTTTTATTGTTTGTCTTGATTTTATTTTTACTATCCCAGTCATTAAATTATTTAAGTAATTATGAGCACACAGTGGATTGAATCCGCATTTTCAACATATCACTAGTGCTATATACGCACGTCTGTATGCACTTGCTTTATTTACAAGTGCGTAGGCATTTATTTAGCTTTGTCCAAACATATTGCATGCTTTTGTTCGTCCATTTCCTCCTCGTCTCATCCCTCTTGTTAAACTAAACCTCTATTCCTCTCCACTTATAACCATGCTTATCTTTCATTTTAAAAAAAAAAGGAGCATAAGAGCCAAAACAAATGGAATGCGGGTCGGGATGCTAGCTCCAGCCATCTCGATTCCATCATTAGCCATCACTTCCTAGGAAATAGAGAGCTTATGAATATGCATGTGCATATGTGATTCGGGAGGGGTTTGTTCTCGGCAAAATCAGAATAGGTTTCCTTCTCAGGGTTTTGATCAGTTTTGATTTGGGCTACTAAAATGCAAAGTTCTTCCAGATGTAAATTGTATAGAGAACACACACACTTTGCCTAGTCTTAAGAAAAACTCAAAATGTGAAAATGCATATGCATTCTAAAGCTTGCAAGAAGAAGTACCAAAAGGAGATGCTTGCCACCTTACTTCTTCTACGCATCATTTTGTTGCTAGAGCGGATATGTATAAGATCATTCCTTCTCAATTTAGATCTCTTTTCACTCTTGTGCAAGCAGAATAAGTCTATCCTTTCGATAAATTTGGCAGCAACTGAGTCATCTCTAAAGCAAGACGAGGCTCTCTACTATAGTGACCAAATCGCATTTGTTGATATTGGGAGATTTGCATATTGGCCTGTGATTGGATTCCAAGAAACTCATTTTGCATCATCTATTTCCAACACAAGCTCGCCATTCCTCATGAAGCCATCAAATCCTGATACTGCTCCCCAAGCCCCAAGAGAATACAACTTGGTCCAAGACTTAAGCATGCAATACTCCCTCATAATCCAAACCCAAATAGAACAAAAGAATGTGGTTCAGGATGCACAATTGTGTCGCTGAAACAACTTAAGAGAGCCAGCAAGTCATTTAGCACTACATAGACATTATATAATGGAAATTGTCTGTGTGATAAATCTCTTCCGGTAGAGCCATTTCATTAAACACCTCACCTACAACATTGAACAAGGCTATGGATCCATAATCACCCTCATTCTCCATATCATCGAGCTCATAAGAAAACAATGTAGATTCCCAATCAAGAAGATCGCTTGGTCGTGGCGGTGGAGAGTGGGAACCTCACACTCCAAACTTCTCCAGAAATCTGTACGGAGTGAATAAATGTCGACTTGAGGCTTTGTCCTAGTAAAGTATCGAAGATATTCATTTGGAAAATAGAGAATCATTACAATCTTATAGTCATTCGACATAGCATCGAAGCCAAACCATAGAACTACATGAGCAGTCACCGCGGAAAGAGATTGATGCTCTACACCGAATCATGGAACCACCTTGTGCTTTTTGGTGAATAAATTCCACAAGTACATCGTCTGATCATAGTCGCTTCTGGAAATTTCTGTAATGCAGATCAAACCATTACACGAACCAACAATAACGTAATAATCGGGAGGGGTAACAATGGAATTTCAACTTGTGATTTGGAAGGTAGGGTAAGAGACTCGCTAGAAAAACAAAGAGCATATCCTTTAGACAGAACGCTACAAATGTAGACACACAAGATACCAATTAGAGGCATCCCGAGCGGAGTATAACAAGCCTATCTTGATCTAATATTACATAGTATAATGGTAAATTCGGAATCTAGAATCAAATAACGAGGCATGTCTTACAAGTGCAATCGATGAATAAGATAGGCACGCCTACAAGGTACAGCTTTTTTAGGTTCACTGAGCTTCACAATAGATAGCAAGAACACTCAACAAGTGGAAAATACATACTTTTTATATAAAATAAATGTTTAAGTACATGATTCATTTTTAAAAAAAAGAGTACACTATGAGGAATCAAATGGTAATATCTAATCTCAAATACTATTCAATATCTCCTTTGGCCTGCTCCAATACCATCACTATTATCCTAGGCCAGGGGAACCTAGTTATCTGAAAAAGGGTTCAACAACAAGAGTGAGACAAAGCTTCGCAAGTATAATATTTAGCCAAACGACTAAACTATCCATTTATCAATCAGTTCACCAGAATTTATAACAACATGTACCGAGGTTCACTGCGAAAAACCACCTCAAATGTTACATCAGAATACAGCTAATCAAATAACACGCAACATTCCCTAGAACTCAATACATAACTTATAGACCGTAGGCATCATGAACCACTCCTATACTCCTCAGCTAAATGCCTAGGTACTGTCCTTCCTCAAATCATGTCGTCTCAACTACAATTGCCATGTTCAACCCTCAATTCTTGATGACTAGAGATCACTACACTTCGATACCGGTCTTGAACTCAATTTGCAAGTACTGAAATGCATAATTCACTTATAGGCCAAACCGCCTTACACACACTCACAAGTCCAATTCACCCTGCTTGGGTGATAACTTCGACAATCAATCCTCCAATTCAACTGCCCATGGCTAAGAGAAAGTAGTTTAACCCATGGCATCAATAGGCAAGCGGTAAGCTCCATGGACCATTCCCTGTAGTCCCTAGCCGAATACCCATGTACGATTCCCCTCCAATCCCCACCAACTTGGTTACCTTTCAAGATGATCAGTCCATGAATTCTACCTACCCATGACTCGAGGAAGCTAGACGAAGAAACGAATCAGATACCTAAAGTCGATTTCCCTGACATGTAAGCAAATTATCTCATCGATATACCCATAACCGAATGGTGCCTACACACTAATCGATGAACAAATAACTAGCCTAGTAGTAGAGGTATGGGTTTACTTGCCTTAAGTTCCTAGCACGAAAAGATGAGAGTCGAATTGCCGTCAGAATGAGTTAGAGCTCTGTTTTTCTTCCAATGTGCATGACGGTGAGGATCGATCAGGGAAGAGGAGATGGATATCAAACGAGGCTGACCACGAGCTAGAGAACTTCTGGACCATCTTCATCAAGCTATGGTGTCATTGGCATCTTCAAGAGGAGGAGGAAGGCTTGGGCGGATTCACCAAGAGGGAGAGCAAAGAGAAAGAGGGGAAGGAGTTCATGTTCTTTGGGGGTCCTCCAAAATGGGAGGAGAGAGAAGAAAGAGCCCTTGTACAAGGGGCAATAGCGGTTGGTGGGCTGAGCAAGGGAGTTTCGCTATTCAACCGCGAACCAATTTCGCATCGGACCGACTTCATACACTAACACTCGAATAATAACTATGGGTCCCAATAAAAATACTGCATCCAAACTATAACACTACGCTTCATTAATCCACTGCTCTAACTATTAAATCCTTCAATTCACATTTGCTATAATCCAAGCTCAATGTTTACTATTCTGCTTATAAATCTATCTGTCGAAAAATCAAGTCATCACACGGAGTGGTTCAAGTGGAGGCCACACGAAATGTGGGTCATTGATGGAGGACCACCATGATCGGCAAACGCACCTGCATTGGAGGAGAGATTACACCATTAATCACTTCAGGGTCTCGATAGAGACATCTTGAGGGAACTTCGGGCCATCGGAGGACTCGTGGTTAGGGTTTCAGAAGAGAGCGAACTTGGACTGGAAGTAGAAAGCAAAAAGATTTGTTGCAATACCCTACCGGGCCGTCGCAATCCCATTTTACCTCTCTCTTTGCCATGTGACATTGCTCGATTTTGTCATGTAACTTGACACAAAGGTTATGTGACATATGCTCCCCTACTGTATTATTATAAGTATAATCAATTTTTGGCGCATGAAAAGAAAATCTTCTCATTTTGCAACTAATATTTAATGGCCTCCTCCTTGAGGTCGGAAGTCATTTATCATCTTATCCTCACTTACTATTCAAAATTCCACATTTTCTCCCTCTTAACATAAAAATCCTTAGATCTATTGCCTCTCTGTTCCATCGCCTCTCTTCAGTGATTTGAGTCAAGTTCAATATGAATTGCTCCAGAGTGGTTACTAGTAAGTTGAATATGAATTGTTGTGCCAATGATTCGAGTAGAGTAAAGCTTGTTCCTGAATTTGCTCGACTTTCTGTCAGATAATTCAATTGAATGTTCAATAGAAAAGTACAAAAATCGTGAGAAAAGATTATTTGAGTTAAGAAGTGCATGTTCTTTGGAATCAGGATTCTCTTGTTTATATGTGTGAGACAATGGGAAATGCAACCTTATGAGTTTTTCTCTATGAAAAGGTTTTTTGATTCAACCATATTTGCAATTGTGAGGAGAACGAACCCCTTAAATTCGATGGACGGAGAAAATCAATCATAGAGACGGCTTTTCCAAGGGAAAGCCTATCGGGCTTTTACAAAAAATGGGTTAAATAAAATTATGTTTTTACCGATTTGGGTTCCTTGGCTAAAAATTACGAAAAGGGGGCTTGTTCGGCACTGGTGGGGCCGAACAACATTGTTCTACAAGGGCGAGCCCCCCCTCCCCCCCTCTTCCCCCTCTCCAGTTTGGCACTTGCCAAAATAGAGAAGACCCCTACCCAATTTTTCACCGCTCCCCTCCCTTTTCCACGGCCCCCCCTTCTGCCCCTTCTTTTTCGCGCGCTAGTCTCCTCTTTTCTCGCATTTGGGCAAAAAAACTGCCAAACGGAGCAGAGATTCGTCTTTGCAGTGAGAAAATTTATCATATAAGAGACACTGAAGAGCAAGGTCTGAAGAGGCTCTAAAGAAGGAAAAATAGAGAACGTACCGAGAAAAAATAAAGAGAATCGAGTGAGAAAATTTTAAAGATCATTCGTCGATTCCGGCGTGTTCGTATCCATGGTCATTAATTCCGTCAATATTCCTTGCTATCGATCTAGATAATATTCACTTTATGATCTGTTTTGTTTTGCCATTTGCGTTTTTTGTGCGTTGTATGTAATATTAATTTTTTGTAGACAGCAGAGAAGTTAGAAGAGTCGAAGCATCATTTTTTTCCAATCTCGACACACACATGCTTTTTGAGTTAAGGTAATGCCTATATCTAGACGTGCTATTTTAGTACTGTGCAATCACGTTGTGTTATTGTATTGTGATGTTTACATGCTGTTTAGTCCGAAAAATGTCTTTTTTTTACGCTACATATATGTCTGTTTTGCACCGAGAAATAGCTTATTTTTGCACTAGATATATGTCTGTTTTGCACGGAGAAATAGCTTAATTTTGTGCTACTATATCTCTATTTTGCATAACGATACAGTCTCACGAAATATTTGTGCGTATTAAACCCGTATTTCATCATGAATTTGAAATTTTGGAGGGTTAGCTGGATATGATTTTCAAAATATTGAAATAACAACCAAATTTATGGGAAACCCTCATTAGATGTAGACCGTAGGAACTAGTAATTAGATCGGACAAATGTAGATTTAATGTTTGGTTAAATATGAGCCATTGATTTTAGTTGCTTAATGTAATGAACATGACCATATAATTAGTTTATAATAATTAAAAAATATGCCAATAAATAGAAATTTTGAAAAAATAATTGAGAAAAATAATTAAAAATAATAACAAAATTCCTAAAATTCTGTCATTTTAGTCTCGATTGAAAGCGGAGTGGTTTTGGCTAGCTTTTTCGATTTGTGAGTTGGGCTGAACTGACTCAGTTAGAAAAAAGAATAGGAAAAAAAGGAAAAAGAAAATTAGAAATAATAAATAAATAATAATAATAATAATAATAATAATAGAAAACATAAGAAATGGGAGAGACGCTGTTATTTGGGTCAAACCCTGGACCAGGCCTGATTATAAAAATTTTAAATGATTTTTCAATTGTTTCATTTTTCTTATTTTTTATGACTTTTTGAAAATAAAATGCAGGAAAATACTGAAAATATAAAAATTTATTTTCTGTCAAAATTGGTTCTCTAGCCTTGGCCAAGGTCCTCAAGTTGATTTTTTAATTTTAAAAATTTTTATAGATTTTCAAAAAAATTTCAAAAATAAAAAAGGCCAAAAATCAAGTGCCAACAGGCACGAAGTTACAAAATGAAATTTGGGATTTTCGCACTCAAGTTCTCAATTGTATCCTCAAATTACGTCTACTAGATGGAAAAAACATGCTAGGAAGTCAATTTGATGTCCATTTTTCGAAAAAAGGTCATTTAAGGCCAATTTGATTTTCTTTCGTCAACCGGGTCAACGGGGCCGGGCGACTTTGAGTCCATTTTGATGCTTCAACCATCAGTATTTATTGCCTGTTTCGTCGGGTTAATCCGTCCAAATAATAATAAAAATATATATAAATTACAAGAATTAAAAAAAAAAAAAAATTTTTAATTCTTGTAATTTAATATATATTTTTATTATTATTTGGACCGGATTAACCCGACGAAACAGCAATAAATACTGATGGTGAAGCATCAAAATGGACTCAAAGTCGCCGGCCCCGTTGACCCGGGTGACGAAAGAAAATCAAATTGGCCTTAAATGACCTTTTTTCGAAAAATGGACATCAAATTGACTTCCTAGCATGTTTTTCCATCTAGTAGACGTAATTTGAGGAATACAATTGAGAACTTGAGTGCGAAAATCCCCAAATTTCATTTTGTAACTTCGGTGCCTGTTGGCACTTGATTTTGGCCTTTTTTATTTTTGAAATTTTTTTGAAAATCTATAAAAATTTTTAAAATTAAAAAATCAACTTGAGGACCTTGGCCAAGGCTAGAGAACCAATTTGACAGAAAAATAAATTTTATATTTTCAGTATTTTCCTGCATTTTATTTTCAAAAAGTCATAAAAAATAAGAAAAATGAAACAATTGAAAAATCAATTTAAAATTTTTATAATCAGGCCTGGTCCAGGGTTTGACCCAAATAACAGCGTCTCTCCCATTCTTATGTTTTCTATATTATATTATTATTATTATTATTTATTTTATTATTTTCTATTTTCTTTTTCCTTTTTTCCTATTCTTTTTTCTAACTGAGTCAGTTCAGCCCAACTCACAAATCGAAAAAGCTAGCCAAAACCCACTCCGCTTTCAATCGAGACTAAAATGACAGAATTTTAGGAATTTTGTTATTATTTTTAATTATTTTTTCTCAATTATTTTTTCAAAATTTCTATTTATTGGCATATTTTTTTATTATTATAAACTAATTATATGGTCATGTCATTACATTAGCAACTAAAATCAATGGCTCATATTTAACCCAAACATTAAATCTACATTGTCCGATCTAATTACTAGTTCCTACGGTCTACATCTAATGAGGGTTTCCATAAATTGGTTGTTATTTCAATATTTTGAAAATCATATCCAGCTAACCCTCCAAAATTTCAAATTCATGATGAAATACGGGTTTAATACGCACAAAATATTTCGTGAGACTGTATCGTTATGCAAAATAGAGATATGAGTAGCACAAAATAAGCTATTTCTCCGTGCAAAACAGACATATATCTAGTGCAAAAATAAGTATTTCTCGGTGCAAAACAGACATATATGTAGCGTAAAAAAAAAGACATTTTTCGGACTAAACAGCATGTAAAACATCACAATACAATAACACAACAGTGATTGCACAGTACTAAAATAGCACGTTCTAGGATATAGGCATTACCTTAACTCAAAAAAGCATGTGTGTGTCGAGATGGAAAAAATGATGCTTCGACTCTTCTAACTTCTCACTGTCTACAAAAAATTAATATTACATACAACGCAAACAAAAAACGCAAATGGCAAAACAAAACAGATCATAAAGTGAAATATTATCTAGATCGATAGCAAGGAAATATTGACGGAATTAATGACCATGGATACGAACACGCCGGAAATCGACGAATGATCTTTAAAATTTTCTCACTCGATTCTCTTTATTTTTTCTAGGTACGTTCTCTATTTTTCCTTCTTTAGAGCCTCTTCAGACCTTGCTCTTAAGTGTCTCTTATATGATAAATTTTCTCACTGCAAAGAGAATCTTGCTCCGTTTGGCAGTTTTTTTGCCCAAATGCGAGAAAAGAGGAGACTAGCGCCGCGAAAAAGATAGGGGCAGAAGGGGGGGCCGTGGAAAAAAGGGGAGGGGGAGCGGTGAAAAAATTGGGTAGGGGTCTTCTCTGTTTGGCAAGTGCCAAACTGGAGAGGGGGAAGAGGGGGGGAGGGGGGCTCGCCCTTGTAGAACAATGTTGTTCGCCCACCAGTGCCGAACAAGCCCCCTTTCGTAATTTTTAGCCAAGGAGACCCAAAATCGGTAAAAACATAATTTTATTTAACCCATTTTTTGTAAAGCCCGATAGGCTTTCCCTTGGAAAAGCCGTCTCTATGATTGATTTTCTCCGTCCATCGAATTTAAGGGTTCGTTCTCCTCACAATTGCAAATATGGTTGAATCAAAAAACCTTTTCATAGAGAAAAACTCATAAGGTTGCATTTCCATTGTCTCACACATATAAACAAGAGAATCCCGATTCCAAAGAACATGCACTTCTTAACTCAATAATCTTTTCTCACGATTTTTGTACTTTTCTAGTGAACATTCAATTGAATTATCTGACAGAAAGTCGAGCAAATTCAGGAACAAGCTTTACTCGACTCGAATCATTGGCACAACAATTCATATTCAACTTACTAGTAACCAACTCGGGAGCATTCATATTGAACTTGACTCAATCACTGAAGAGAGGCGATGGAACAGAGAGGCAATAGATCTAAGGATTTTATGTTAAGAGGGAGAAAATGTGGAATTTTGAATAGTAAGTGAGGATAAGATGATAAATGACTTCCGACCTCAAGGAGGAGGCCATTAAATATTAGTTGCAAAATGAGAAGATTTTCTTTTCATGCCAAAAATTGATTATACTTATAATAATACAGTAGGGGAGCATATGTCACATAACCTTTGTGTCAAGTTACATGACAAAATCGAGCAATGTCACATGGCAAAGAGAGAGGTAAAATGGGGATTGCGACGGCCCGGTAGGGTATTGCAACAAATTCTTTTTGGCTTCTACTTCCAGTCCAAGTTCGCTCTTCTTCTGAAACCCTAACCACGAGTCCCTCCGATGGCCCGAAGTTCCCTCAAGATGTCTCTATCGAGACCCTGAAGTGATTAATGGTGTAATCTCTCCTCCAATGCAGGTGCGTTTGCCGATCATGGTGCTCCTCCATCAATGACCCACATTTTGTGGCCTCCACTTGAACCACTCCGTGTGATGACTTGATTTTTCGACAGATAGATTTATAAGCAGAATAGTAAACATGAGCTTGGATTATAGCAAATGTGAATTGAAGGATTTAATAGTTAGAGCAGTGGATTAATGAAGCGTAGTGTTATAGTTTGGATGCAGTATTTTTATTGGGACCCATAGTTATTATTCGAGTGTTAGTGTATGAAGTCGTCCGATGCGAAATTGGTTCGCGGTTGAATAGCGAAACTCCCTTGCTCAGCCACCAACCGCTATTGCCCCTTGTACAAGGGCTCTTTCTTCTCTCTCCTCCCATTTTGGAGGACCCCCAAAGAACATGAACTCCTTCCCCCTCTTTCTCTTTGCTCTCCCTCTTGGTGAATCCGCCCAAGCCTTCCTCCTCCTCTTGAAGATGCCAATGACACCATAGCTTGATGAAGATGGTCCAAGAAGTTCTCTAGCTCGTGGTCAGCCTCGTTTGATATCCATCTCCCTCTTCCCTGATCGATCCTCACCGTCCAGCACATTGGAAGAAAAACAGAGCTCTAACTCATTCTGACGGCAATTCGACTCTCATCTTTTCGTGCTAGGAACTTAAGGCAAGTAAACCCATACCTCTACTACTAGGCTAGTTATTTGTTCATCGATTAGTGTGTAGGCACCATTCGGTTATGGGTATATCGATGAGATAATTTGCTTACATGTCAGGGAAATCGACTTTAGGTATCTGATTCGTTTCTTCGTCTAGCTTCCTCGAGTCATGGGTAGGTAGAATTCATGGACTGATCATCTTGAAAGGTAACCAAGTTGGTGGGGATTGGAGGGGAATCGTACATGGGTATTCGGCTAGGGACTACAGGGAATGGTCCATGGAGCTTACCGCTTGCCTATTGATGCCATGGGTTAACTACTTTCTCTTAGCCATGGGCAGTTGAATTGGAGGATTGATTGTCGAAGTTATCACCCAAGCAGGGTGAATTGGACTTGTGAGTGTGTGTAAGGCGGTTTGGCCTATAAGTGAATTATGCATTTCAGTACTTGCAAATTGAGTTCAAGACCGGTATCGAAGTGTAGTGATCTCTAGTCATCAAGAATTGAGGGTTGAACATGGCAATTGTAGTTGAGACGACATGATTTGAGGAAGGACAGTACCTAGGCATTAGCTGAGGAGTATAGGAGTGGTTCATGATGCCTACGGTCTATAAGTTATGTATTGAGTTCTAGGGAATGTTGCGTGTTATTTGATTAGCTGTATTCTGATGTAACATTTGAGGTGGTTTTTCGCAGTGAACCTCGTACATGTTTTATAAAATTCTGGTGAACTGATTGATAAATGGATAGTTTAGTCGTTTGGCTAAATATTATACTTGCGAAGCTTTGTCTCACTCTTGTTGTTGAACCCTTTTTCAGATAACTAGGTTCCCTGGCCTAGGATAATAGTGATGGTATTGGAGCAGGCCAAAGGAGATATTGAATAGTATTTGAGATTAGATATTACCATTTGATTCCTCATAGTGTACTCTTTTTTTTAAAAATGAATCATGTACTTAAACATTTATTTTATATAAAAAGTATGTATTTTCCCACTTGTTGAGTGTTCTTGCTATCTATTGTGAAGCTCAGTGAACCTAAAAAAGCTGTACCTTGTAGGCGTGCCTATCTTATTCATCGATTGCACTTGTAAGACATGCTTCTTATTTGATTCTAGATTCCGAATTTACCATTATACTATGTAATATTAGATCAAGATAGGCTTGTTATACTCCGCTCGGGATGCCTCTAATTGGTATCTTGTGTGTCTACATTTGTAGCGTTCTGTCTAAAGGATATGCTCTTTGTTTTCTAGCGAGTCTCTTACCTACCTTCCAAATCACAAGTTGAAATTCCATTGTTACCCCTCCCGATTATTACGTTATTGTTGGTTCGTGTAATGGTTTGATCTGCATTACAGAAATTTCCAGAAGCGACTATGATCAGACGATGTACTTGTGGAATTTATTCACAAAAAGCACAAGGTGGTTCCATGATTCGGTGTAGAGCATCAATCTCTTTCCGCGGTGACTGCTCATGTAGTTCTATGGTTTGGCTTCGATGCTATGTCGAATGACTATAAGATTGTAATGATTCTCTATTTTCCAAATGAATATCTTCGATACTTTACTAGGACAAAGCCTCAAGTCGACATTTATTCACTCCGTACAGATTTCTGGAGAAGTTTGGAGTGTGAGGTTCCCACTCTCCACCGCCACGACCAAGCGATCTTCTTGATTGGGAATCTACATTGTTTTCTTATGAGCTCGATGATATGGAGATGAGGGTGATTATGGATCCATAGCCTTGTTCAATGTTGTAGGTGAGGTGTTTAATGAAATGGCTCTACCGGAAGAGATTTATCACACAGACAATGTCCATTATATAATGTCTATGTAGTGCTAAATGACTTGCTGGCTCTCTTAAGTTGTTTCAGCGACACAATTGTGCATCCTGAACCACATTCTTTTTGTTCTATTTGGGTTTGGATTATGAGGGAGTATTGCATGCTTAAGTCTTGGACCAAGTTGTATTCTCTTGGGGCTTGGGGAGCAGTATCAGGATTTGATGGCTTCATGAGGAATGGCGAGCTTGTGTTGGAAATAGATGATGCAAAATGAGTTCTTGGAATCCAATCACAGGCCAATATGCAAATCTCCCAATATCAACAAAATGCGATTTGGTCACTATAGTAGAGAGCCTCGTCTTGCTTTAGAGATGACTCAGTTGCTGCCAAATTTATCGAAAGGATAGACTTATTCTGCTTGCACAAGAGTGAAAAGAGATCTAAATTGAGAAGGAATGATCTTATACATATCCGCTCTAGCAACAAAATGATGCGTAGAAGAAGTAAGGTGGCAAGCATCTCCTTTTGGTACTTCTTCTTGCAAGCTTTAGAATGCATATGCATTTTCACATTTGAGTTTTTCTTAAGACTAGGCAAAGTGTGTGTGTTCTCTATACAATTTACATCTGGAAGAACTTTGCATTTTAGTAGCCCAAATCAAAACTGATCAAAACCCTGAGAAGGAAACCTATTCTGATTTTGCCGAGAACAAACCCCCTCCCGAATCACATATGCACATGCATATTCATAAGCTCTCTATTTCCTAGGAAGTGATGGCTAATGATGGAATCGAGATGGCTGGAGCTAGCATCCCGACCCGCATTCCATTTGTTTTGGCTCTTATGCTCCTTTTTTTTTTAAAATGAAAGATAAGCATGGTTATAAGTGGAGAGGAATAGAGGTTTAGTTTAAACAAGAGGGATGAGACGAGGAGGAAATGGACGAACAAAAGCATGCAATATGTTTGGACAAAGCTAAATAAATGCCTACGCACTGTAAATAAAGCAAGTGCATACAGACGTGCGTATATAGCACTAGTGATATGTTGAAAATGCGGATTCAATCCACTGTGTGCTCATAATTACTTAAATAATTTAATGACTGGGATAGTAAAAATAAAATCAAGACAAACAATAAAAATCACAATGTACCATTCTTCCTTCGTTTCGGTTGTTTTGACAGTTCTCCCATTGAAAGGGGTCACCCTATTAGGCTTGATTGTGGTTTGCTATGGACTGTACTTCAACTCAAAACACACATTTAAATTTAGAGAAATTTCATTCCACTCTAAATACTTGAAGAATCAGCTGTCGATCCCAATAAAAAAAAAGGGTTAATACCACGGAAAACCCCAAACTGGTACATCTATGATAAATTTACCTTAAACTATTTTTTGACTACAAAGACTCTCAAACCGGTACACGTGATAAATTTACCCCAAATTGATATACATGTGACAAATTTATCCTCTGTTAGTTTTTGTTAAATTTAACGTCAAATTACTGAGTTGAATGGCAAGTGACAATTCACGGGTATACTAGTTTGAGGTTTTTACCCTCTATTTTTCATAAATATATTAATTTGGGATTTCTCATAGTATTAACCAATTTAACGAAAGATAAATTTATCACAAGTATAATAGTTTGGGTTTTTTTCGTGGTAAAAAGAAATAGTTTAGGATAAATTTCTCACAGATGAATCGGTTTGAGGTTTTGGCGGTAAAAAAAATAATTTAGGGAAATTTGTCACAAGTGTACTAGTTTGAAATTTTCATGGTAAAAAAAATAGTGTGAGGTAAATTATCACATGTATTTTTAGTTAGGCATTCTCCCTAAGCAACCGTGCGATGTTTGTATCATGACATTTTATTATACTTTCAATCATATTAATGGAGAACTCTTACTTTGTGTTAGGAAAGGAAATAAAATCACAACTAAATCAAAAAATTTATTATGGTTACCGAGTTGGGGTTTTGTGGTGATGTGTGTTATGAGTGCTTTAAATTGAAGCACTGTTGTCGAAGAATGTAGCAAACGTTGAAGCATTATTTGAAGCGCTTGTTCATGGGTTTTCTTCAGGAATTGCATCAACAGTTTATGTGTCGAAGCAGATTAAATTTTGTGGTAAGATTTATGTAATTCCTTCATGAGATAGCGAGATTATTTCATGAGGAATTATAGGATTAAATATTGCGTGAGTTATTGGATGTAATTGAAGGTTGAGAAATACTGAAAGTGTTTGACTGACTTGGGCGTGGTTTGTAATCTACGTTTATGTGTTACTGCTCTCCTCGTAAACATAGACCTTCACGACCGAACCATAATTTTGGTGTCCATTCATTTCTTGTGATGTCCATTGAGTTCAAGAGGTTCAATCTTTTCATGGAAGATCTCAGTTGCAAATATGATTGCATCAGAAAACATTTTCACGGAGAAAAACTAATAAGATCACATTTTCCATTGTCATGTGCAAATAAACAAAAAAAATCTAATTCCAAAGTGCTTCATTCATCTTTCATGGTATTGATCCTGCTATTAGTTTGCTATTCAGGAGCTGGCATTTACCTGATACAAACATGAGAACATGTACTTTGAACTTTGCTTTGTTGAGAAAAACCTAACTAGTTTTGAAGTTGACAAAATAATCCATAATATCTAATATCTAAGTTAATATTGTGAAATACTATTTTGTAGATTATCCAAAGATGTATGGAACAAAATACATGGGATTGAATATGGTAAAATAGGCTCCAACGATGTTCTGAGGGACTCAAATGCTACTTGGAGCTCAGATGATTAAGTAGAGAGCTCAGACGATTGAGTAGAAAGCTCATATGATTGAGCAAGAAGCTTAGATGTTAAGCAAAAAGCTTAGACGTTGTGCAAGGAATTCAAACATTAAGTAAGAAGCTCAGACAATGGAGCGAAGAGCTCAAACGTAGAATAGAAGCTCAGCCAATAGAGCGGGGAGCTTAGATGCTATTATATAGCTCAAGTTCTGAGGAAATATTTCTTGAGCAATAACTAGATTATCAAGAGATCTATTTTAAGATGATTCAACTGACATATTATATCATCACAACGGCTAGCAATCAAGCTGGATTCATGCTTGGAGATTCTCAATCATGAAGATCAATTAAGAAATGAATTAGGAAGATGAGGATGACTCACTAATGAAGTAATCCATCTATGGAAACCCAGGATCACTATTGTATACAGTCTCATCCAAAAGGAGAAGTTTGGAGAGCGATCCTCTAAAGATCTTGCAACGGAAGTTGGTATGAAGGGTATAAAAGGAGACCTCAAGGTTGAGAGTGTATGCACGAGAGAACATAATTCAAAATTCCAAGAATGAAAGCTTCACATCCTTTATATACTTTTGATCCAACACTATAATACTTAGAGGAGAACATACGAATATGAGAGTGATAGACAAGAAGTTTATTCACCAACCTATAACCTCTGAGTCATTTACTGATGGAATCTAGTCAATTGGCTGCCAGCGTTAAGTGAACGTAGTCTCGAACAAAGCCGAATCACTATAAATATCATGTGCATATTCTCTTTCTCTTAATCTCTCTGTCTATATATCTGGTGTGAAAGCAGATCTATGCACGACAGTGCATCTAAGAGTCTCTCAAATCTTCCTAGTAGTATCATCTAGATGAAGCTCTAAGCGTATCTGTTTAATTTTACATTGTTTATTAAAGCTTTTTAAAATCACCTATTCACCCCCTTTAGGTAATAATACTAGCCACAACAATTGGAATCAGAGCCTGGTGCTCATATTTTTATAGAAGTGTTATTACTTTTAAGCTAACGATCTCTATGGCAAGCAATTTTGCTTCTACCTGGATTAAAGGAGGAAGCAACAATAGGCACCCTATTTCGATGAAAAGGAGTACATCGATTGCAGCAAAAAAAGGTTGACCCATCCGTAAGCACATTAGGTGATTCAAATGATGGGGAGAAAACCAATATTACTGCCACAACTGCTCTATCTACTACCGAATTAGGAAAAGAGATGCTCTAGATGCTAAAGTTATTTATTATTTTTTTAGTGCATTATCTCATACTGATACAAATGTATTATAGATTGTCCCTTTCAAAAGCAATATGGGATAAGCTCTGTGTTACCTATGAAGGAAAATAGAGCTAAGGAGACCAAAGTTAACATACTCCTGAAACGGTTAAAGAAATGTTTAATAGATCCAGGAAATATTGAATGGCCTCACCTATCATGGGCAACTAGTGTCAAGTTTGATGAACAAACTTCTGAGAGCACTCACAAAAAATGGGACAACATCAAAACATCAATTCGAGATACTCAGAGGATCTTGCCGTTATCCATGGATGAACTCATTAGAATTCTTTAATCCTATGAGGATGAAAAAAATCAATGTGGAAGCTCAATCGAGAGGTAAGAAATCTCTTACTCTGAAAGCTAACGATTATTCTAATGATTCAGATTCCGAAGATGAAGACGATGAGGAACTAGCACTCATGGTCAAAAAATTCAGAGGATGGCTAAGAAAAGCAGAAATTTTGAAGGAAAAGGGATTTCAACCAACATGATCTAAGATGATCATCTGGTAACAAAGAAGACAGCAAAGATGTAGTTTGTTGTGAATGCAAAAGAGAAGGCACATCAAGCTAAACAGTCCCATTCTAAAAAGAAAGAAGGGATGAAAAGTCCAAAAAAGCTCTAAAGCAGAAACGTGGAGCGACACAGAATGTGAAAGTGATGAGGAATACACTAAACATTGTTTAATGGCCAACTCAGACTCTGAAGACAAATCTGAGGTAACTCTTCCTAGTATTTCTTCTGAGGTGTCTGATTATAAAGATGAACTATGTTCTAACTATAGAACTACTCTTAAAAGGCTTTCTAAATTGAAAAAGGAAGTCGCCTACTTAAAGCAAATGACGTTTCTCAAAAGGATAGGATAAATTTTCTTGAAAAAGAATTTTCCCAAATCAAAGAAAAATCTGATTTGGTCTCCAAGAAAAATGAAGATCTGCAAATCATCTCCTTGAGAAAGGAAAATGACTCTTTGAAAAAAAAAATGTTTCCTTGAAAAGGAAATTTCAGATATCAACAAAATTCTCCTCTTGTTCAAAAACCTCACAACACATTCTTTCTATAAAAAAAAACATACTACAACAAGTCTAGCATTGGTCTTCAAAAAGAAAGTGAGCTGAAAAACAATTTTTTCAAAGCAAAAGAAGAAGACCTTCAAAACACGCATACAGAAATCACTTTTGTAAGCAATTTATAAGATCTAAGGACAAAACGTCTCAAAATGTACAAACTATGGTGATCCAAAGCACTCAAGAATTTATTGTCCTAAGGTCTAGAGACCCACTCGGGATATCTTGAGTTTTGACAATTCCACTAATCCAAAAGGACCCAAATAGATTTTGGTACCAAAGAAAACTTGAATTCTTTTGATATTTGCAAGTAGCAATGAAAAGAAGAAACAAATGGTAACTTGATAGTGGGTGTTTTAGACACATGCAGGAGACTCCAAGATATTTATCAATCTTACTAAGTTGTGATGGAGGAAGTGTCTCTTTTGACGGTAACAATAAAGGAACTACTGTTGGCAAAGGAACTGTGAAGATTGACAATCTCTTCATTAGTAACGTCTCATTGGTTAAGGGCTTGAATTTCAATCTTATAAGCATAAGTTAATTGTGAAATTATGGATATAAAATCTCTTTTGTGGAAGATAGATATCAGGTTTTAGGTAGGACACAAAAAATCTTTCAAGGGATGAAGATATGAAAATATGTATCTTCTAGACACTATCTGAGGATATTAAATGTTTTGTATCCATAAAATAAGACTCAGAACTTTGGCCTAAGAAGTTAGGACACATGAGCTTCAAACACAATCTCAAAAGCATCCTCAAAAAGGCTTGTGAGGGGACTTCCAAATTTTAAATTTGAGCAAGCAAATTTTGTGACTCTTGCACACTTGAGAACAAGTAAGGAATTCCTACAAGTCAATAAATCAAGTTTCCACTAATCATGCTCTACAGCTTTTTACACATGAATATATTTGGACCTATTTGAACTTAGAGCATTTGAGGTAAAAATTATTGTCTGCCAATAGTAGATTATTATACTAATTTACTTGGGTTTACTTTCTTGCACCAAGAATGATGTATTATCATGTTTTGAAATCTTTTTAAAGAAAATTAAAAAAAAAGGCTATTCGATCTATAGTTTTCAAAACAAATCACAGGAAATTTAAAAATCAGATCTTTGCAGATTTTTGTAATCAAAATGATTTTTAGCATAATTTTTCATCACCTTGTACTCCAAAAAAATGGCGTAGCTGAAAGGAAAATCGATATTTACAAAAATGGTACAAACTCTTTTAATAGTCGCATCTTTCTAAGACCATTACTTGAGAAAACCCCCGACGAGCTCAAGGCATCAAGCATAGCATACTTTCATGTATTTGGATGTAAATGTTTTATCTTAAAAAATCCAAATGACTTTTTCGGGAAAGTTTGACGAAAGATTAATGAGGAGTATTTCTTGGATATTTCACTTCAAGCGAGGCATATAAAGCCTTCAACAAGAGCTCAAGAATAGTTGAAGAATCAATGAATGTGAGGTTCTAAGAATGGAAATGACACTTAGAAGATAGTGCTGAAATCATCACATCATCTAAGAGAATCCATCATCTGAGCAGACTCCATCATCTGAGGACAAAATATCATCTAAAGCCACTCAATGACAACAATACTTAAGCTACTACATCATCTGAGAACGCAGATATCAAGATCCCTCTCCAAAAGTGAACAAGACAGAAGATATAACAAGAATAGAAAACACAAATGCAGTCATCCTACAGATCTTGTAATTGGAGATATAGACGATGGAATCAAGAACAAATCCAAACTCAAGGATCCCATAAATGCTTTTGCACTTATATCTGAAGTAGAACCTAAAGGAATGAAGAGGCTCTTGCAGACAAAAGTTGGGTTGAGACTATGCAACAAGAGCTACATCAATTCAAACTTAGTGAAGCTTGGAACTTGTGCCTAGACCTAAGGATCATCTGATTATTGGAACCAAATGGGTATTCAAAAATAAGTTGGATGATAAGGGCAAGGTTACAATAAAAAAGGCAAGACTCGTAGCTTAGGGATACTCTCAAGAAGAGAGGATTGACTACGATCAAACATATGCTCTCGTAGCAAGACCAAAATCTATTAGATTACTTCTACCATTTGCCTACTACAACGACTTCAAGTTGCATCAAATGGATGTCAAGAGTGCATTTTTTAATGGCTACACTAAGGAAGAGGTATACGTAGAAGAACCACTAGGGCTTGAACATCCGAAGAGCTCAAATCATGTCTACAAACTAAACAAAGCTCTCTATAGACTAAAACAAGCACCGCGAGCTTGGTATAAGAGGCTAAGTAATTTTCTTGTTGGTAAAGATTTTGAAAAACAAAAAGTAGATACAACTTTGTTTATCAAAAAGGGAGGTAAAGATATCCTGCTTATATAAATATATGTTGATGATGTCATATTTAGTTCTTCCAATGAAAACTTATGCAAGAATTTCTCTCAGACCATGCAAAGCGAGTTTGAAATGAGTATGATGCGAGAGTTCACATTCTTCCATGGACTTCAAGTGAATCAAACAGAACAAGGAACCTTCATACATCAAGAGAAGTATGCAAAGAAAATTGTGAAGAAGTTTGGTCAAGAAAAATGTGAGAAAATTGAATCACCATTGTCTTCTTCCTCCAAGCTAGACAAAGATGAATAGGGAAAACAAGTTGATCAGAAGCTATATTTATATCTTACTACTTCTGGACCCGACATCATTTTTAATATGTATATGTGCACCAAATTTCAATCGAATCCTAAGGAATCATATCTCTCTGTCGTAGAGAGGATCATAAAATATATTGGGAACTAATCCTAATATGGGATTATGGTATCCAAAGACCTCAGATCTTTACTTTACATGGCTACTTAGATGCTGATGTAACATTCTGAATTTCGACCCCTGTTTGGGACTTGAATATAGAATGGATATGTCATGGATGCACTATTAATGAATTCCACTCGAAACTGATCACTTCGAGATAACTGACCAAAAGGGAAGGGCTATCTAGGAAAATAAGTACGTGGACCAATGGTCGATACGCGTAACTCCTAACAGCCACCCGTTAGTTTGAGAATTTCATTATAGCTGCTATCTTATGAATTTGGCCACGAATTGAGTTCTGAATAGGACAATCGATTTTCAAGAGCGTTGCAGTTGCTAAATTTGGATATTGACGAGAAAGGTTCGGAAATTGATAGTTTGGACTCGGAGTGCCGAGAAGGAAGGCAAAAATTGGAAATTTCTGTCGAGTCCCCGATTTGCTCTAGATTCAGTGGCTAGGGTGTGAGATGAATTTTAGCGAAGTCAGAAAATTTTCCGAGATCATCTCGAGTCATTTCCCTTCGCGATTGAACCAAAATAACACCGATTCAGTCCTAATCAGTCCCGATTTGGCACGAAACCCAAGGAATGTCACATCAAATGTCAAATCAATCTTGTCGGTCAAATCGATCGACTTTATGTCAAATTGATGAATAGTAAGTAGATATTTTGATTTTTTATATTATTATTTTAAGATATTTTGCTATTATATATATTTTATTTTATTTTTTTGGATCAAATAATTGATCCTCTCTCTCTCTTATCCTCTGATCCAGCAGACCATTTTCTCTCTCTCTCTCTCTCTCTCTCTCTCTCTTTTTCTCTCCTTGTGGATCACGTTCTCCCTTCTCTCTCTCACTCTCTCTATCTCGGCCCCAATTCCAGCAGCCAACTTCAATCGCCTGCCACCGGAGATCCGACCGTTGGATCATCGCGATTTTTGGGTATGTTATAGTTTAATGTCTTCTGAATCCAACCCAACTTGAATCGCCTCGATCGGAGGTCGTTTGACCCTTCAAATGTATTTTCTCGTATCAGTCGACGAAACTGTTTTCTGGGTGCCGAATTTCTGTTTTGGTTCTAATTGTTATATGTCGACCTCGGCTGCCCTTAGATCTCATTTCCATGTCTTAAACATGATTTCTAGTTCATTTTGGTGCCTAAACAGCCCCCTCACAGCCCCGGTTCCTCTTGGTTTAGCCGTTCTCTTCCCTTGTCGTCGTGCGCCGCCGCCGGTCTCGGTTGTCGCCGGTTGTCCTTCGCCGTTTCAGCTTGTTTCCACAGCTTGTCAAGCTTTCTTTTGGTAAGTCGCATCCTTAATCTTGTGTAGGATGTCAGATATTGCCTGGATTAGCTCTAGGACGCGATACGGGGTAGATCGTTTGAGGAAAATTGACTGACTTTGAGATATTTGTGTATATGATGGCTGTTGAGACTTATAGTGCGCTGGACGCACTTGAATTGTGGCTGTTTCTGAATAAATAATTCTATCTTTGAGTGCGATTGTGGGCCCCGCGGTGTCTGGAGCTTGAGAAATGAGAAAATTGATCAATCGGGGATCAAATGGACCCAATTCGGAAGTGAGGGTGTCAATTGCGACACTTTAGAGGTTTTGAACGATACGGGTGATGAGATTTGAGGACCATCCTGGTGAACTTAGAAAGGATTCACGTGATGTCATGGGCCCAACTTGACGATTCAAAGTGGGAAAGGACAGGATAGCTAATCTCTGATGCAATTGCATTTGCTAGCCAAAAATGATCGGCTTAGATGCTTTATTGAGTCGAGATTATGTATTCGAACTGCTTGGCTTGAATTGTGTATGAGTCATTTGGTGACATTACATTTGAATTATCTGCCTGATTATGCCGTTTGATTTATCGAACGAAATTGGAATTGCTTGATGAGAATGGTGTCTCATAATGGTGGCACGGCAGATAATGTTGTGAGAAATGAAACCCTGAGGCGGTACCATTACGCGGGGTAATTGATGAAGAAATGAGGGTGCCGACCTGAGGCGGTACTATTACGCGGGTCGAGGCACGGGTGCCAGTCTGAGGCGGTACTATTACGCGGGCTGAGGCGCGGGTACCAACCTGAGGCGGTATTATTACGCGGGTTGAGTACGGACATGAGGCGGTTTCATTACGCGGGTCCTGAGGATTAATGAGGCAAGAGTTGAGACTGAAAGATGGCATACACATGCATTTGAACTTGCTATCTAAATTGAGACTATTTTATTTGTGTTCTTGGCCCATGAGGGCAAGTAAACTATTGACTGCTATCCTCTGCATGTGATATTGTTTGGGTACACGTGTTTGTGATTACTTTGTGATTGCTTACTGGAGTTGGGTCTGGGGATATTTGGTATCCTGAGAGGGATTTAGGGTGAGCTTGCTGAGATTAGTTCTCATGGGTGATTTCCCCATTTTTCAGACCCCAGACCGCCGCAGTGAATGCGATCCTAGTAAGGCAGGGGATCGAGTTGGATATTGAGTCGGAAACTCAGCTTTTTCTTGGATCGGATGGTGGGGTGGATGTCGATGAGCACAGTTGGAGTTGAAGCCCTTTTGTAGAAATTTGTATGGTTTGCTTGTAGTCGAAGATAGAAATTGCCGACCTAAGCCTTTTTGTTAAAGGTCGAGCCATAAGATGTCAAAGGACGACAGGAATTTGGTTTGTGCATATTTGATGTCGCCAAACCGATGTATATAAATATGATGTAATATAAGGAGTGGTTTGATGTAAATTATATTGGTTGGTCTCTCTATCTATCCCTTTCTGTGCATGAAGTTGAAGGAGCTCGTTTCCGTTGCCTAAGGAACTCTGAGGTCGATTGGTTACGACGAGTTTCCTGGGCCGTCGTGTTTGTGAACCATTCGATCGTACAGGTACGACAGGGATGTCGCGAGGCTCGCCGGGTTCGGGGCGTGACAGCTGATCTTGTAGGTTGTAAATTAGACAGGAAAAGCACCTCAAAAACATGTCAACTTCTGGTACCCATGCAAATGTCTCGGTACTCAAAGAAATAAAAAAAAATGGCAACATCAATCGTAGAAGCTAAATATATCGCCTTGAGGAGTTGTTGTGCTCAGATTTTATGGATGAAGCAACAACTCCTCAAGGCGATATATTTAAATCTTTTCAGATGTTGCATTTTTTTTAGAAACATATTTAACTTTGGTGTTGAAGCCTTAAATGTGAAAATCAAGTGTAATAACACCAATGTAATCGAGCTCACCAAGAATCCAATTTTGTACTTTCGAGTTGAAGATATTGAAATTAAGCATTATTTCATTCATGATCATGTGCATAATGGTGATGCTAATGTTCAATTTATTAATTCAAAACATCAATTAGTTGATATATTGACAAAGTCCCTTGATAGGAATTATTTTGAATATATTAGCCAAGAATTGGGTAATACTATTGTGCTTGTTTTAGTTATTTCAAGGCAAGTTAAATATGTTTCTAAAAAAAATGCAACATCTGAAAAAGTTCAAAGTAAAATCTCAAAACTTGCTCAACATTTGAGGATGATGTTCACTTCCAAAAGTCAAAGCATCATCTGAGTAGATATCATCTGAGAAGAATCTCCGAATTAAACACTTCATCTAAGGAGGTTATCATCTGAACAACACTCACATGAGGCTTGATCATTCAAACTTTTGGCACGTAAGTAATTATCTTTGGCAACAATTAAGGTATGCACAAATCTCAATCTTTTTAATATTATGCGAAATATTGTAATTACTATGTTTGCACTAATTGAATTGATTGAATATTATGTTTCCAAAAATTATTGTTTCGTATCTTTTCAAAATATTTTATTTTTGAAAGTCACTTCTTAAATCTTTTAACTATCAAGAGCAATTTTCTATTTTGGTTAAAACAAAAATTAGGATTGAACCGTCACCCCTATTTTAAAACCACTCTCGCAAAGACTCAATTTTTACTCTTCACTCAGAAATCCTCTCTAAAAAAAAAACAAAATTTCCCCAAATTGTCACTGCAATTTCACTCTTGAACTCACAATCTCTCAATACCCTTAATTTCTTCCAAAAATCCCTTAATGGCTCCCAAGAATTCCTCAACCGAGAAGAAACCCTCAATTGGTTCTCGATGATTAGGCAAATTGGAGATGACCAAGGGCTCCAATTGCAATTCCAACGCTGTTCATTCTCTCCAGTTCTCTAGACAAAGAAAGTGGAAATCAAAGACTTGAGGAGATGAGCAATGTTCCTCAAATTGGACCTGCCACTGTAACTCCTACTACTAAAGCCTCAGAGGTTGAGACCCCTACAATGGTAAGGGCCAGAAAATTGAAAGAGTACATAATCATCTCTCGTAAATACTTGTAAGAACTCCTACCCAAAATGCTGCATGTCCTATAGATCTAGAGTCGGGACAGCAATACACACGGTAAATTTGATTACGGGACAGAGAATGCATGGTAGAGACAATAAAGTCATTAGAGACTTAGTGATTGAGAAATTATCTTTAATGAAGGAGAGATGTAGGGATTTAGTGTGATGTTAACTCAACAAGAAATTAGAAAGGCTAGAGAATTGGCTAATCAAGTTAATATAGAAGGATCATCTATGCCCTCTAGAAAGGGAAAGGAGAAGCTTGGTGAACCTTCAAGGGCAGAGGAAGCACAATCTAAAGGAGATAAGGGTTAAAGAGAAGTCAGATATGAAATGGTGGTGATTAGTGATCATATGAGGGAGGATGATGATGAGATGATTTATGCTCACTTTAAGGCCATGGTGATGATATTTCTAGCAAAAGAGGACAAGGCAAATAGGATTTTCAAATCCAAGAAGCATCAGGGATATTGCAATTCTCTGCTTGCTAGAATTGCTATAGCTAACATGTTAGTTGACTTTGAATACTTAGACAACAATAGCTTGTAGATCATAAGTCTGCTTTCCAATTTACATTGGCAAACTCTCTATTCCCTAAATACTCTATGCTACCCTGAGTTGATTGCCTATTTTTACTCCAACTTCTCCGTGATCTCTAGAGATGCCATTCAGTTATCATTCTTTGGACAAAATATCATTCTAAGTGTTGCGGAACTTGCTGAAATTCCAAGATTTGAGCTGTCCATTTTCACTCCCATTCCCATCTCAGAAGATGTTGTCTATAGAGAACTCTCTAAAAATCCAAACCTCTCCAAAGAAAACAAAGCCCATGTTGAAGACCACCACTTTCCTCTCAGAGCGATTGTTCTACATAAGGTAGTCATCAATTACCTTAGGCCCAAGGGTTCCTCCAAAATTGATGTCTCTCGCTATGAGGCAAAAATCATCTAGGTGATTCTCAATTAAAAACTTTTCTCCCTTCCATAGATGATCTTCCTTCATATGTGTAGAATTGTCAAAAAGAACAAGGGATAGTTGTCATATGGCTCATTGATCACTAGGATCTTTAAGTATCTACAAATAGAAATCCTTCAAAAACTCAGATTTCTACAGATTCACAAGAAAGTACTAGTGAATCAATATTTGTGAAGATGGGGTACAAATTTGCAGATGGCTAATGGAGGGACATGAAGAAGAATGTGGTGCTAGTAGACCTTCCTCTGACTCAGACTAAAATAGTAGAGGCTCTTCAGACTGTATCCTCACCTATAAGTCCTTCAACAACGCAAGCCTCACTTACTAAAGAAACTCCAAGTCCTTCACCTACAAGTCCATCCTCTACATCCACTCGAAAGAGGAAGATGAAGCTATCGTCTTAGAATTCCACTAAGCTTGGGTAGAAGAAGAGAAAACTTGCTCAGAAGTGGCTTAAATAGATCAGGATTGAAGTAGATAAGCAAACTTTTGAGAGCTCCCTAGCCACTGACAATGAGATTGAATAAATCATCTAGACAATTGTGAGGATAACTATTGAGGATGAGATTGCTAGTCAAATAGAGAAGGAAGAACAGGAAAATGGAGAGCATGAAGAAAAGGAGAAGGAAGAGGAAGAAAGAGAGGAGGAGAAAAAAGTTGAGAATGTCCTAGTTAATGATAAAGAAGATGTTGGACCATTTGATGTTTCTAAGCATGCATAGCATCTAGATGATCATATGGAGGCTCAAACAAATGATCAGATGGAGACTCAGATGCCATTTGAGTAAGAAACTCAATCTGGTGTTGAAATGGAAACACAATTTGAAGAGGAGTAGATAAAACAAGTCAGTATATCTGAGTTTGTTCTACAGAGTGTAGCTAAAGAAGAAGCTCATAAGGAAGCTACTTCTAAGGGGAAGAAATATGAAAACAGAAGTCCACAACAAATGGATATTAATACTGCTGCTGGAATAACATATGATACCCCAAGAAGAAGTGACTCACATAACACTAACATCCTATCGTTTGAGAAATCAGCTTAGGGGGAGTTTACTAATGCTGACATACAGACGAAGAAAAAGAAGGTATGATCTACAAACACAAAGCTGCTCAAAGAGATATTACATAATCAGAGGGGAATGGAACGGCTTATAAAGGATATGTGAGCATCACTTTATGCGGAAGTTGATGAACTGAAGGACAGAGTGAATTCTGAACTATAGAATAAGAGGAGGGAAAGAAGCTCGAATGCTAGTTTTGCTGTTCTGTAGATTGAGCACATGGATAAGAAGTTATAATTTGAAAAATGCCTTTGATTTGAAGTTAGATCAGTTATCGAAGTTTGCTTTGATTCAGCTGCCCTCAAACTTTGTACCTTCCGCATCAACTCAAGCTCCTACAACTTCTACTCAAGCTCCCAGTTCTCCAAAATAGAGCTCGTTTTTTACTCCCTTATTTTGTCAAATTTTGGCTTTGTTTTAAGATTTTCAGGTGTTTAAGTTTTTGATTTTAAGTCTGAACTTGATTGGATCATTATTGCATTTAAATAGTCTGGATATTTAACATGCATCATTTGATGATTGAATTTGATTGAGCATTTATTGAATACTTCTTAGTAGTTCGATCTATGCCTCTTGTGCTGACGTGAACATGTTCTGAGAATAATACAAGCTATTACACGTTTTGAGAATATCACATGAACAAGTTCTGAGAATGACACAAGTCATTCAGCGTACAAGTTCTAAAGAAACAATATACTTATATGACTTCACTCTATAACTATATCTTGCTATGTCCTAAATAAATATCTATGCTCTAAACATTTTCATCATAATGCTCTAATATAGGCTATTAAGTTTCTCAGATCGAAATTAAAATGCATAACTTGGAAATCTGAAGAAATAAGTTAGACCTTATAAACTCTGACACAGGTCTTTAGAAGTTCTAAAGAAAAATGAGCTCTACTTTATAAAGAAATTCAAACCTTGAATTCATCTTTTTCCAAAACTAAATTTTTGCTAAAAGTGCTATATGATATATCTTTATTTAGCCAAATTTCCTTGAGTGACAAATTTTTATGTTACCCACATTTTTTATATAACAATTGGTATATTCGTATGAATAGTTTTGTTATTATCGAAAATGGGGAGATCGTTGAGAAAAACCCCTAAGTAATTTTGAAGTTGACAAAACAATCCATAATCTCTAATATCTAAGTTAATGTTGTGAAATACTATTTTGCAGATTATACAAAGATGTATGTAACAAAATACATGGGATTGAATCTGGCAAGATAGGCTCAGACGATGTTTTGAGGGACTCAAATGCTGCTTGGAGCTTAGATATTGTGAGAGGAACTCAGACGTTGAGTGGGAAGTTTAGACAATAGAGCGAGGAGCTCAGACGTTGAGCGGGAAGCTTAGATGATGGAGCGGGGAATTTAGACATTATTATGTAACTCAAGTTCTAAGGAAGTATTTCGCGAACAACCACCTAATTATCAAGAGATCTATTTTAAAATGATTTAATTGATATATTACTTCATCCCAACGGTTAGCAATCAAGCTGGATTCGTGCTTGGAGATTCTCAATCATGAATATCAATCAAGGACGTGGATTAGAAAGACTAGGATGACTCACTTAATGAAGTAATCCATCTATGGAAACCCAGGATCACGATTATATGGACAATTTGATGCAAAGGGGATTCTTTCCTTTGTCGACCTCAACAGTTACGAAATCCTTTGTATATAGTCCCATCCAAATGGGGAAGTTTGGAGAGCAATCCTTTGAAGATCTTGCAACAAGAAAGTTGGGATGGAAAAGTATAAAAGAAGACCTCAAGGCTGAAGAGCGTACGCACGAGAGAACATAATTCAAAATTTCAAGAACGAAAAAGCTTCACATCCTTCCTATACTTTTGATCCAACACTATAATACTTAGAGGAGAATATACGAGTGTGAGAATGTTAGACGAGAAATCTATTCACCAAGTTGTAACTTCTGAGCCATTCACTAATGGAATACAGCCAATTGGCTGCTAGCGTGAAGAAGTGAATATAGGCTCGAACAAAGCTAAACCACTATAAATTCTCTATGCACATTCTCTTTCTCTTAATCTCTCTATCTATATATCTGTGAAAGTAGATCTACAAAAGACAGTGCATCTAAGAGTCTTTTAGATCTTCCTAGTAGTATCGTCTAAATAAAGCTCTAAGCTCATCTTTATCTATTTAAATTCCGCATAGTTTATTAAAGATTTTTAAAATCACCTATTCACCTCTCTTTAGGTGATAATGTTACCCACAATATGCTCAACAAAAGAACATGCTTTTCGCGCGGGTTTTTGTGCTTTTCTAGTGAACATTCATTTGAATTATCTAATAGAGAGTCAAGAAAATTCAGCAACAAGCTCAAACTCACCTCGAATCACTGGCACGGCAATTCAAATTCAATTTCCTAATATTCAACCCTGGATTATTCAGCAGAAAACCGTCTGTACAGCTAAAATATATCAGATTGCACAATATACTTTGAATTTTCCCTAGAAAGCATCTAGTAAAGCAATCGCCTGACTATTTTAGCAACTCCTTTTCTCCATAAACACCCTATCCTGCTATGAGACCTTTCCATACGTGTGAACTTTGCTTGAGCGGAGTTCATTTGCCCTTCCTCTAGTAAACTTCATCTTCGAAGAATCCTGCCCATTTTCCAATATCTTCAGTACTTTGAACACCAAGGAAGTTCTCGACATAATCCAGTTCGGTGTCCTTCAAAAAGAGAAGCTTAGGCTTGTGGAAGTTAATTTTCTGCCCAGAAAATTCATTGAAAGTATAAAGAGTCTCTTTTATGGATCTACAAAAATCTATGTCGACTTTGCAAAAGAGGAACAAATCATCTGCAAAGCAAAATATGACTGAATTCATGCCGGCCCTTCCAAGTTTCAAGGGAATCCAAGTGCCCCACCTTGCACTTGTCCTCAATGGGATTACTAACTAAATTGCAAGGGGGATCGCCTTGCCTAATACTACAGTTAAGCATCTAGAAAATTAAAGAGATGAAGCACATACCGGATGAAGCTCCATTCCAATCTATTGTAAGCTATCTCCAAATCAATTTGATAGCGAACTACCCATTATTGCCCTTCGCTTTTCTTTTTCACTAGCCAACCATAGCAAATTCAATTCGAGGTCATCATGGCCATGGTGACCAATTGAGTATGTTCGGGTCGAAATGGACAGATATGTGCAAGCAATTTCCTTCTTAAGCTTGCTATGTGTAGACTTGTTGACACCTAAATTTTTTATTTTTTCATTTTATTTTTATTTTTATTATTTTTATTATATTATT
>JAGVVM010010268.1:0-18347 GCA_019149425.1 Psidium friedrichsthalianum | reverse complement strand
TTTGCCCAAGATAGTCTCAAGGTGGTGTGTTAAATATTAATGTGGGGTTCAAAAAAAAAAAAAATGTTAATTTAGTGTTTTGCTCTTTTTTTTGTCGTTGTGGGGGTCGTCCCGTTCTGGGCGTACCGTCCTAAGGGGGGGGGAGGTTGTTTTTTTTTTTTTTTTTTTGTTTTGGTTGTTTGGGGGGTGTTTTTTTTGGTTTCCCTTCCATCCTCGTTACCTCTTCTCTTACTTTTTTTTTATTAAAACCTAAAAACTGTTGTTCCAATGAGGGACGGCAGGGGAAAGAAAGTGGGGGGGAGGAGGGAGAGGGGGGGGGTCGATGGAGGTCTCTCACTCGTGTAAAAAAAAAAATGGGGATAGGATCGGGAGGGGATAGGAAAAAAAAAGGTGGAGAAGGGGAGGAAGAAAAGATAAGCATTGTGCGTATCAGGGCAGAAGACGAATAGGAAAGGAGGGAGGTGGAAAGTGGAAAAAAAGTGGGAAGGAAAAAACAAACCGGAAAAACAGGTCGAGGTGTTTGGTGATGGAAAAAAATGGGGAGGGGCAGAAAGAGGCGGAGTGAAGGAAAGCGAAGGGGGGGAAAAGGGAGGGAGGGAGGGGAGAGAAAAAAGAAATAAAGGAGAAAGAAAGCATTTCATAATTTCACTCGATAATGGGGGAAGAGGAAAAGGTGAAAAAAAGTGGGCAAAGAAGGGGGGAGGGGGGAAGTTAGAAGGCGAAGAGGGCGAGGGTGGGGGGGAGAAGCAAGGATTGGGGAGAAAAAAATAAAAAAAAGGAGGGGAAATGGGGGTGGTAGTGAGGGGGGGTTAAAGTGAGGGGGGGTGGGGGGGAAAGGAAAAATGGTGAAAGGTTGATCGTATGAAATGAGGGGGGATAACTGCAAGGATGAGGGAAGGACAGGGGGGGGGGAATGAGAGGCGGCGGTTCAAAATTAACAAAAAAAACGAAAAAAAAAAAGGAAAAAAAAAAAAACAAAAAAGAATCGAAAAATAAATCACATTAAAGGTCTCATAACATTGGCAGACCGAAAGTGGGTTTAAAAGGAACCGGAGGGCGGGAAAAAAAACACGGGGGGAACACATAAGCGGGGGGGGGGCGACGAGCTTTTTTCAGGAGAAAGGAAACAAAATAAAGTAGAGCATTGTCCCTAAAAAAAACAACCTAAGCCGGCTGAAAGAAAATCAGAAATCTGGCGCAAAAATGAAGATAGTGGAACCGGATCGCGTCGGGGCGGAAAAGGGTGGGGGGGAAAAAGAAAAAAAGACGCGAGGAGCGGGGGGAACTCTCTCAATATGAGTTACTAGAGAAGGTCAAAGAAGGGGGGGGAAAATGGTGGCAAGGAGAAGCACTTTCACACCAGGTCAAGGAAAGAACGAAAAGCCGGAGTGGAGGGGTCGGCGGGTAGGGATGGAAGGAGAAAGAACAGGGGGGGGGAAAGCCTCCTAGGGGAAGAATAGGGAAAAAAAGGCGAAAAAGAAGGGATAAAGGGGGGGGGACAGAAAACGAGGATAAAAGAAAGTTACAGCTATCAAAAAAATGCAATTCTAAAAAAGGGGGGAAGGGAAAGGGGGGGGGAAGTTGAAAATTTTCCTAGCAAAAAGCGGTGGGGGGAAGGGGGGGGAAAAGGGACCATAAAAAAACGAGGTGCGGAAAAACTCAAAGAAACTGAAAAAAGACAAAAAATGGAAAAATTGGACTGATTGAAAGAAGGGGGGTCGAAAAAAGACAAAAAAAAAAAAAAAACAGGTCAATAAATGAACTAATGGGAAGCTCATAAGGAACTAAAAAGGGATAGATCCAATAAAAAAAGGATTGGGACCCCACACCTCCATCGTGGAAAGCTTAAACATAGTTTTAATAAAAAAGAATATAAAGACTGCTAGTATAGGGATATGGAGGGAGAAGGGTGCCGGGAGCAGTAGCGGAAACGAAAAAACAAGAGCACAAAAATTCAACTCTCTCGGGGTGGGGGGGGAAAAACCAAAGAACTTGGTTGCGCAGATAAGCAGAGCTCATACGGGGGGGGGGAAGTTAGACAAGTACCTTAGGTGAACTTTGCAAAAAATTGAAGAAGAATGAATTAAGACAGCAACCATCAAGGGATTAAGGGGGGGGGAAGAGTTTGACATGGAAGAGAGGAATAAAAAACATAAAGATCAAAATGGGGGTATAGGTAAATTAAAGGAAGGGGGGGGGGGGGGGGGAAAAAAGGGGGGGAACGATCCTACAGGAAGGGGGGGGGGGGGGACTGGGGCACCAGTTTAAATAGAAATGTTGGAAGAGCAACAGGTGAATACATAAAGTGTGGAGTTAAACACCAAAGTGGATACGGATAAAAAGTAAGATGCGTACTAACAGACAGTACATTCCTATATGTAAACAAGACATCATCTCGATCGATCCTTTGGGCGAAATACACACTTTGCAACCAATAAAATTAACATGCGAACTCATAGGGGGGGGGGGGAGGAAGTGAGTTGAAAGATAAGAATTAAAGTGTCACGTCCAAAACCATTTGAAAATTGTCAAAAACGGAAGGCAACCAATGATAGGGGGGGGGTAAAAGGTGGTCGGTACGAGCTTGTAACAGGGAACGACAGGGATAAAGAATGAAATTCGGTACAAATTAAAAGTTATATATTTGGGGGTTGGTTAAAGGTATTACTGTAAGAATAAAAAAGGAAAGGTGGAAATACTTTAGTTTACCATTACACCGTCACAAAAAATAAAATTAAGACCCAAATAACAAAACAAAAAAATAGAAACAAAAACCACACATAATCAAAAAAAAAACAAAAAACAAAAAAACAAAACAATTCAAAAAAAAAACAAAAACAAAAAAAAAAAAAAAAAACAAAAAAAAAAAAAAAAAACTAATAAGAAAAGAAAAAGACGACAAACAACATTTAGAAAGAAAAGAAAACAATATAAAAACAAATAAGAAGCGTTTTCCATGGCGGGCGCTGAAATTGTAAGACAGTAGAGCGTCTAATTGGAAAAAAATCGAAAAGATTATGGGACGCGTCAAATTAGGCACACTAATTTTTTTATCGGGAATTAAAAAAAAATGTAAAAATTTTTATTAGGAGCTGATGTGATACAAAGCACAATATGTCTTTTTAACGACCTTTTTTATAATTTTCAAAAACCCGAAGAAAAAAAAAAATCAGTACCTGCGCTTTTTCCGGCGTATTGTCCCAAACTTGAAGGGGACGAGAAAAGTACGCCTCTTCTTTTCATGAAAATTAACAAATACCATGCCTCACGGTCTCCAAAAATTATTCTATCAATTACATGCGCTCAGCCTTTTTAGGGCAAGGATTTTTAATGTTGCAATTTCCGCGCCGCACGTGATTCACAAGAATTTCCAACTTATTGTGTTGAACCAACTTACCCGCGTCTCGTCAAAAAAAAAAAAAATCACTCTAGAGCTTACTAAGTGACAACACTCGCCATCAACCACTGCCACCTCTCCATGCGCGGCGCCCATTGTTTCTCCTTCAGGAGGGCAGTCACGCGACCTCAAATTGAGCTGGACGACGGTCCGCCATGCTAGTTCAAGACTGATTTGAAGTGACGACGGCCACCGCAGGCAGGAGTAGGCGCTGCATACAGGGCTTGCGCGGCTCGCCGAGCCTGTCAACCTTCATGATGTTCAAGGCCAAACTCTGCTGCGCATGGCGCGTCAGACAACGCGCGGGGTCCTAGGCTGACCGAGCTCGCTTTGCCTCTTGCAAAAGCTAGCGCGAGCTCAGGCGAACCAATCTCGTCATAGTCTAAAGATAGAAATTGCATTAATTCACGTCGAGTGATGGTGATAAGAATCCTGATAAGAGTTCTATTTGAAGCCAAGCGCAAATTGTGCAGATTTGTATGCTTTCGATACTATATTATGGGGTATTCACAACTATGGGAATGATCAGGGAATCTATGGCCACGGGAGTTTCCGCATTATCTAACAGTCCTGGGTGAGTTGCAACGAGGGTTACCAGTGGGATTCCGAGCCATGTCCCGACAGACGCCGGCTTGAAGTACAACAATTCCCTGACAATGGATGCGGTCTTTCTGGCATGTTTCTCTTGGGTGAGAAACATAAATCATTGGCTAGGTAACCTTTTATCCTTATGTTTGCTTGAAGGCTATCACCGGCTCCAATAATTGGTACTAATGATAGTGTAACAGAGGGTACGAGAACATTGGGGGGGAAAAAAAATCAAAATAGTTTTCTGTGTAACATATTGTAGCATCGAGGTTGATTCCAGTCCTAAACTTTTTTTATTATGTCTTTTTTTTGACATTTTTGGGGGGGGGGGGGGTCTCTAATTTTAGTCCTGAATATTTTTGATTTGCGCCGATTTAGTCTTATAATCTCAATCGATGATTTGTCGATTTCGTTTTTAAACTCTTTTGGGGGCCCAAATTTACCTTGTATTGCTTTCCAACCTAATATGCCAAAATAATAACGGTAAGGATGAAATTGGCAATGGCTTCAAAATATTTGTAATTTAACATTTGGCGAAATCATCAAATATTTAGTAACGAAAATTGTATCAAGATTACAAGTATTTTTTAGGAGCATGGAATTTGACGAGCTCGCAAAATAAGTTAAGGCTTTTTTTGGAGCAATTATCGGCTTATCTAGGAACTTAGACACGTATGACTGAGACCTCCTGCGAATACGATTTTGAAAAACTGTCTCTAAAAAGTTGACTTCTATCTACAAGATTTAATGACAATGAAGCGGTATACCAATCAAGCTTTGAAGGCAATTCTCTTGATGTTTATAATGTATGCTAAAACCTGTTGGTTTTACTTTGTGATCTTTCTTGAGTTTACATAAATTCTTTACCGACAAAAAATCGAGGCATCGTAGAATCACATCTTCGTTTTAATAATTTGTGGACTAAGAATGGCCCCGCTGTTGGGTTTCCTTGGGATCCAGCATTGTTGGCGAGGGTGATGACAGTTAGTAGTAGAGCCTTTTATCAGTGTGCCTTATGGGGACAGTATGCTGAGGAAAAAAAACCCTAGGGCCACCGAAAGTTTCGCTTAGTCCTGTTGAAGCTGACAAGAACATGAAAAAAAAATTTTGATGCAGAAGTATACAGGGCAGGAGCCTAAAGAGTTGCCGAAGCTCGTTATTCACAAGTAGCTTAACGAATTTGGATTCCTTTCCATCTCGCCCGGAGGCATTTGTCACGTTTGTAGGACATGCAAAAAAAAAAAAACCAACGATTTTTAACAGGGCAAAAAAAAAAAAATCTCGGATCGAGACTGTGGACGGAGCGTGCTACTTGTTATATGCACTTACCGGTAATGGTATTTGGGGGGTTTGGGGTGCACGTAACATTTGCACAACACATTACACGCGTGGAAGAAACAAGTGTGTAAAGGGATTTGGGCTCGCGAGAGGTGACAGGCTTTTGGTTTGGCCTGCCGAAGAGTTTTCGTTGTTCAGAATAAAATGCTATGCCTGGCCTAAGAGAACTTCGGAGGCTAAAAGCGAAGCCGCTCGCGCCGGCGTGCGGATTCCTTTACTTTGATGCACATGGGCGAGACAGTTTCTTTACGTTCGTATAACTCAGCGGGTGAATTGGGTCAAGTTAGGAGGTTTCGAGTGTGCCTAGGTTTTCTGAAAGCAGTGGTTGTTTGGTGATCAATTGAATTATGGTAAATGATGAGATTCCTACAGTGGATATAACAGAAAGCACGCAATATTGTAGTCCAGGTCGTGCTCTCTAACAGGGGCGAAAGAGGGTGAAAATGCAAGTTTTTTTTCACAAAAAAAGGCTTTTTGGGGCAAAAAAAATGCCATTTCAACTTAAGGCCCTTCCCTCATTTATCAAGGCGCTTTGAAATCTTTCTTCTTTCTTTTTTTGGTAAATAGAAGTACACTGTCAATTACGTTTTTTTTTTCTTATTATTTTTATTATCACCAAAAATTATAAACTAGCACGTGACCCGTTCACATTAATTGTTGCGAAATTTGAATTAAAACGCACAGCAGGATGCCGAACGGCGTCAAAAACTTTGCAATTGAGTCCAAGGAGTTATAGAACATGCAATCAAGTAAATAAAACTATGCTACGCAAATAAAAAGAACTAACAAGAAATTTACGTGGTCAATTTGAATATCAAAACACTTACGTTCATGGAGAGAGCCATATAAATTATATTTTTACTAATAAATGCAGAAAAATTAAAAAAAAAACAAGTAATTCACAATAAATGCACGTCAACTAGCCCAAAGTGGTTTCCGCAACCCTAGATTATATACTTGATAACCCACAGGTGTGAGTTAACAAACTCCCAAAGCTTGATGGACTCGACTTCCAGGCGAACAGCAATCTTCTTGCAGCTCTAAACTCTCTTCGTCTCTGGTAGCTCCCCTTTGTTAGCTCTTTAATTGCTTCACATCTTTGGACCATCTTGCCCTTTTATAGACGATATGGGAAAAGAAACAAGACCAATATCTAAACTCCATCTTTCATGCAATGTCAGAACATCTAATCGAGCTCAAGTTTTCCGATAATGGATCGGACTTCATCATCAAAAAAAATGTCATTGCTCGGAGTTTGGGGTTCTCCTGCTATTTGCTATCTTTTCATAATAACTATAATAATGGCCGCTTCACTATGACATCAATAGAAATGAATGGTATCTTATGTCAGATTACGTGTTTTATTCAGCTTTCTATGGTTATAATCGGATTATATATAGCCACATGTATTTTTTTTGTCATAATGTATAGTTTTGGGGCCGCTTTTTTTGCTCCAATTCATAAGGTTAGAGTAGCTAATCTCTCAAGCCCTTTATTGCGCTTCTTTGAAGCCACTAAGAGGCTACTGGCAATATGTACTTCTGTCTAGTGACAGTAGAAGACTAACATTGTTCCTTGTCAGGACCATTACCTCCAACTTTATGCAAAGCCATACCTGGGGCTAAGTAAACACGATACCTAATAACTATCTAATTAGCTATTCTCTAAGTCAATTTGCGGTGGATCTAAGTCCACATACCCTTGGTCTCACTACCATTTTTATCCGCTCTAGTATATGATGCCTTAATATCTTCCTGGCCGCCTTGCAAATATCAGGAGGATTCTATTTTCAGCAAACGTCTCAATGTGTTTTAATATTGGGGGCGTGTTTCATGTAACTATTGACAACTACTTACAGCTTGTGAAATGTCCAGGCCTAGTGCACAACATGGCATATACATAATCCTTACGCCATCGCACTAGAATTAATGGAACAAGGCACATATGCTCCTCCTTTAGCCTTAAGTCCTATGGTGATAACCTGATCTAAAAAGTTTTAAAATGCTGGCAACTAAATGTGTACTTACAGATTTTGCACAGTGGGGGGGGGGACTGCATGAAAAAAAAAAAATTAAATCATCAATCTGTTGCCAGCGTATATCTTCTCATCTATATTTTTTTCTTTTTTGGGGATAAGGTATGCGTCAACCCCTTTCACACCAGTCTTGTCATCACGAAACAAGATCTCCCCACCCTTAAATATCCTTCTTAGCTTAGGCAACCTTAAGTCTTTTCATTTCAACTTAAGGGGCACTCAACTACCCCAGCTTCATCACATTTAATTATTAGACATTTGGGCTTAGGCTATATCAGATTAGCATGTCCATCAACATATTAATAAAGTATAAAATCAAAGATCGGCAACCTCCAGATCTCCTGAAAAAAAAAAATAATTATAGGCTATCTGGCATCCGAGTTTTTTTATATTAGGTTTCTAATTAGCCCCATGAAAGGCATCAGGAGCTTGTATCACATGGTATCTAGGAGACTATTTCTAGGCCCATACAAAAATTTCTTTTAAATAAAAATAACATGGTCCCTCCTTGCTTTGGCTGCAAGAATATCATATCTCTCCTAGATTGCAAAAAAAAACTGCATGTATGTATCCGTTTCCTCAAAAAAAACTCACCGGTAAGAACGTTGTTTTTCATACATTTAGTTGCTCGCATTAGCTCGAGATCCTGCTGCAAAATAGCAACCAAGGAAAGTAACACTTACAGAATACAATTATTTCTTATACACCACAAAAGAGAATACCTCAATCCGTTGGTAGTTTGATGCTCTGGGGGCCTGCGCACTGAGTAAGTACTCCCTTCGTAATAAATTCTTGGCAATTCCTGTACCTTTGCTAGCCTCAACACTGGAATTGCCCTCCTTCCATTTGTAAACCCTATTTACACTTAAAAAATCTTTTTCTGGCTTTTGGGTTAGGCTTTGACTTAGCGTCCATGTTTCATTCTGATAGAAATGATTCCATTCAATTCATTTGATTTAGCCTCTAAGTCCACGATGATAACTTAGTATAGCTAACCTATTGTCTGTGAGGGAATAATGAAGGCTCACGGCTTATCTCCACTTCATCAACACGCCCACTAGTCTTGTGTGCAATAAGCAATTATCAAAATAATACCATATGTACGCTGCGGTGGTTTGACTTGGGGGGGCAAAAAAAAAAAAAAAAAAAAAAAAAATGGTTTGACTTGCCTTTTCTGTCTGCTCGTGGCTATATTGTGTTGCAACTCTACTGATTGTTTCGTATCATCATCTTCAAGAACTGTGGCCTCATCCGTAGTCTCTTCCTCTGTTACCTCTAAGCTCTCCGAAGGCTCCACTGGAAGCTCCACCTCACTTCTGACACCATGATCCGATTACTTTGCTGGTTGAATCTCAAGACTCCCCCTTTGAAGCATTGCAGTTTTGTTGAAGATTATGTCTCTACTGATTATAAAATGGGTGATCTGGGACCAGTGCACCACAACCAGTAGCCTTTCACCCCTTGTGCATAACCCAAAACAACGAACTTCTTTGCCCTTGACTCAAGCTTACCATCCCTCGCATGAGCATACGCAAGACATCCAAATATCTGTAATCTGAACTAATCAATAGGTTTTTCCGACCATACTTCCTCAGAAGTCGTCCAATTGATAGCAGAAGATGGAGATCGATTAACCAAGTAGCAATCCATGTTCATTACTTCAGCCTAAAATTCCTTGCCTAGTCCTGCATGCGAAAGCATGCACCGAGCTCGCTCAAGTAGAGTTTTATTCTTTCATTCTGCAATGCCATTCTGTTTTGGTGTCCCTAGAATCGTGCGGTGTCTCACAATCCCTTCCTTTTGGAAGAACTCACTAAAATCTTTACCAAAGATCTCTATGACGTTATCGATTCTCAGGCACTTTATTTATTTACCTTAATGATTCTCAATCAATGCCTCAAAATTATTGAACTGATCGAACACCTCAAATTTTTTTTTCAGGAAATATACCATACCTTCCTCGAATAATCGTCGATCAATGTCGCGTATACCTAGCACTCCTTTCAAAGAAACTGGAGATGGCACCCGAATGTCTGAATGAATATATTCGACTGTTTGCTTGGTCGAATGCACAGCTATACCGAATTTAACTCAGCATTGCTTCCCGAAGATGCAGTGCTCACATAGGTCTAGCTTTTCTGTCTTCTGACCTTTTAGCAACCCCCTTTCACTCAGCATCGTCATACTTGTCTCACTTATATGCCTTAACCACATATACCATAATTGAGTCAAGTTTGAGTTTGATTGGCCTGATGAAATTGCAACAACTCTGGTCACAGTCTCTCCTAGTAGATTATAGAGAGAATTTGCTTCTTCCCTTTCATTACCATCATGCCACCTCAAAGAGACATTCAATACTCCATCTTCAGTGTTGTACTTGCACCCAATATCATCGAGCGTCCCTAGAGAAATAAGGTTCTCCTTAAGCTCCGATACATGCCTCCGTCTATCAGTGTTCGTTGTACACCATCGTGCATCCAGATCCAAACTGTTACTATCTCCACAATCTTGCAGACTGCGTTATTCCCTATAAGAACTCTACCACCATTAGCAGTTCGGTAGGTAATGAACTAGTTCTTATGAGGAGTCATGTGACGTGAACATTCAAAATCTAGCACCCATTCGTCTCCTGACAAAATCGTAGATACGCATAGAACAGCCTCGGCATCACTGGTACTCTTCTTGGCAATATTCTCCACATTGCTTGTGGTATTTTTTCCCCACTGCCTTTATTTATCAACTTTGGACAATCTCTCTATATATGCCTCTCCTCGTGACACTCAAAGCACTTCACATGACCTTTGAATTTTCTATGTTGCGACTTCAACCTGTTTTTGCCTCTACTGCTGGGCCACCAATGTTGGTCTCTACCTTGGATCACTAGTCCCCGCGCTCCATCTTGAGTTAAACTATCATCTCGCAACTTCATTGCCACTCCTTTAAAACTGAGTAGATTTTACTTCTTTTGAGGTAATCGCAGTGTGCCCCTATAACAAGAAGTTAGTGAAGTGCTCTCATGATTCCGGCAAAAATGCTAATAACATCATGCTTTTTCTTCATCATCTAGAATCTTTCCGACATTCTTCAAGTCCATCTCTAATGGACGTACCTTTAGTGTATCGAAACTGAAACATCCTCTTCAACATGTATAATTAATTGTTCAAACCCTTTATTACATAGAGGGCCCGAAGTTTTGCGTACATCGTTGCGGCATCTTTCTCATCGGAAACCTCTATTAACATTTCATTCGATAGGTTTAACGGGATTATACTCCTGGTCTTCCTCATCAACTCATTCTTGACGGCATCTTTCATTGTTTTAGGCAACTTAGCTTTGCTCTCCAATGCCTCTATCAAATGTTGAGTTGTTGCACCTCCATTTTAACTCTCCATAACCAAAGTTATTCCTCCCATTAAATTTCTCAACTTCTACTCTTACTTCAGACATAATTGCAAAGTCTTAGCTTTGATACCAATTGCCGTGAAATCAGTACTGTAGCGGAAGCGGATCGTGACCTTTGCAATTAAATCAAGAGCTATAGAAATCACCGAGAAATAAAACAAGGAACAAATAAAAGGACACAAGAAATTGCATGGTTTAGTCCGAATATCGGAACCTACATTCATGAGGGAAGCCAACAAATCCACTATTAAATCAGAGAATTACAGAGTTCAATAATCACTCGCGCTCAAGTATTTCCCAGCCCTAGATTATATACCTGATACCCACGGTGTTTAACAACTCAACTTGATGGATCCACTCGATGACCAAATCTCTTTGAGCTATAGACTCTCTTTGTCTCTCGACCTCTCTTTGTTCGCTTAATCTTCATTTTCAGACCATCTTCCCTTTTATAGATGAATGAGAAAGAAATAATACAATATGTAAACTCATCTTCATCAAATGTCAGAGAAGGAGATGCCCACAAGACAAGTCCCCTTCGGCCCGATGTTCACCATATTATGGGCAATGCATGCACATGCAATGTGAAAGCTTAAATGAGGTGGAGGAAAAAGACAGAAGAAGACAACGAGCTCACTATTCCTGCTTGTTCGTCTCACGGCTACTTTGGAGGAACTTTCATTCATGATCAAACAGGAAATAGCTTGTGGGTCCCTCCTTCACTTAATCCAAGGATGTGAAATGCCCACATCCTTCATTTTTCGGCTGAAGCAAATCTTCTCTGACTTTGCTTGCCGTCCCATGTGAGAGAAAGGATGCGTGTGCGAGTTGGGTGTCGAGCACAAATTCAAACTCAAGACATAATCTAACATAAATAATGATTTACTTATTGCACCTCTTCGAGAGATATTGCGGTTAATGTGCGTCTCATTCAAATGGTTGGATCTATTTTATGGATGATGGGCCCTATAATCTGTCTTAGGACTTTCCACATCCGAAAGCTTAAATCCAGTTTTCTCCGCAATTTGAGCTGTTATCGAAACAAACCCTAGTGAATCGAAGTCTTACCGTGGTTATGCGTTTTGCTTAAATGAACTCCCTGATTCGCCACATCAAATTTCCACATAAAACCTAATACGATAGGATGAGAGCCCCTGCCCTTAGTTTGAGTTATAATCCTCGCTAGATCGGCTGAGAAGCGACGATAATTTTGAGAATTCAAGATAAGGTCACTACGACTACTGTAAATCCGATCAACCGACAAAGCCGAAAGACAGATCTCAGTGCTTACGCACATGGCAATTGAAGCACGAAAGACAAAGGAAAGATCTAAGCAGTCCCCGAATTTACGGGTCACGTAGAAATTCTGATCTTAAAGCCGACTATTTTTCCACGTTAGCTTCTGTCCATGCGATTGCAACAGAACCTTTTGGATTCCTTTCTTCTTTCATGCTTTTCGTCTTCTCTCCCACGTCGTGCATGGCGTCCTTGACGAGTCCACATCGTGGAGGAGTGATGGCCACCCTCCCATGCATGCTGGGTCCCAACTGAATATTGGCCATTTCGCTTCACTTTTGAAATGAAAGGCACTTTGCCTTCTTTTTTTTCATATTTGGCACAATTCCTTTAAAAAGCACTAACTTTAACCCAAATTCTGATTCTGGCCGAAATTTTTTTTATTTTTTATCTCATAAAAAAGCATCAACTTTATCTCGTTTCCAATTCTTGCTGAAAATTATTGTGTCACAACAAAACACCAATTGTAATTTGTATCCCGATTTTGGCCCGAACCTTTTTATTCTCATGAAAAAGCACGAAATTTCTATTGGTACCAAAATATGACCCTCGTTGAGTTTCCAACAAGTTTTCCTCGGATACACGTGGAAAGACACGTCAAATCTTTTTTTTTTTTTGGTAAAGTATGACACGTCAAATCTTTAATGGCATCATTGGATGAAAAAATGATGGGGATGGATTTGGGTACCCACCAAAAATTTGTCCTTTTTATGCTATAACAAAGAGTTTGGGCCAACATAATGTTGGTGCTTTTTTATGGAAAAAAAAAACTTGGGCCAAAATTGGGCCATGACCTAAAGTTTTTGCCTTTTTATAAGGGAAAAAAAAATGCTTAAGCCATAACTGGGACCGATCTAAAATTAGTGCTTTTAAGGGAATTAGGCCCCTGTTTTTTCATGCAAAGTTGGTCAGTACCCATCAGCCACCAAAGAAAGTGACTTTATTTTGAACAAAGTTCATTGGCATTATTCCATAAGTGTAACTCTACGTGGGACTAATTTTGAAACCTTTATTGACAATGGGCTGCCTCTTTTTCCCAGTGCATGTCAATTCTGTCACATATGATCCACCATGAGGTACGTAAACAGAAGTCCAAAGGTTAGTGTCATTGTCTTGCTAAATTACTAGTAAGCTGCCCCTTGCTTGAACGGGTTCAATCCAGATTATTCAAGTATTTTTGTGTACTAATCTGAGAAGTCACGGCTGACGATCACATTTGCCAATTTTATAGTATGTCTAGTGTAATTAATGCGCATGTTTCACATGTCAAACACATCAATCAACACCATCTTTTTTTTTTTGTCTGTTTTATCTCAAACTCTCATCTCTCTGACTTTTACTCTATCTCTTTACAGAATATAGGAGTCGAATCCTACACCTATGATATTAGCGTATCCACCCCTCCCAATCTCTTTACCAATAGAACCGCATGCCCACTAACCAAGACCATTTAAATTCACGAGCTCTATTTATGTGTGTAGGTTTTAATCATGCCTGATGATTTTGTCTATCTTTAGTGGGGCTAGTTTAGCTTTACAGACAATCTCAAGAGACTTAATTTATTTTATATCTAATTATATTTGTAGATGATGAAAATATTTTTTTTTCATTTTTATTACAAACGAGCTTTTTTAGGAAATTTTTCTCCAAATTGACAAAACGCACCTCAATGAGTTTTGGCATAGTAGACTCACGAGCTATTAGTTGAGCGGAAGAGACCTAGTCTATCTGCACCATGCTATTTTTCATTTTCAGTCTGAACGTGAGCAATTTATATCTGATGTAGGATTTCATATTCCAACTGGAATATGCCCGTTTAAAGTTGGTTGCATTTTTTTTATTCGTAACAGGCTTGCCTTATAGACAATTCGTGGGTAAAAGTAGCAGAAAATAATGCATATCACAAGAACCCGCAATGTTCATAAGAACATGCCCTATATCTCTCCGTTAATGTCGGGCTTTTTACAAAAGGGGGTTTAAAATTTTTTCATTTTTACAAATTTGGGTTTTCAAAAAAAAAATTTACCAAAATGGGGCTTGTTCGGCGGTTGAAGGACCGAACAAGCCCTTGTTCGGTAATAGTAGTGCCGAACGAGCTAGTTCGGCACCAGTAGTGCCGAACAAAGCTTGTTCGGCACCATTAGTGCCGAACAAGAGGGGGGGTGGGGCGGGGGGTTTTGGGGGTTAGGAAATTTATTTTTTTTATTTTTGGATATTTTATAAATATAAATATTGTATTTAAAATTACGAAAATTTCCAAAAATTATTTTTTCACCCAAATTGGTTTCTCAGGCTTAAGTAAAGCTTTCAAATATGATTTTCCAATTTTATAGTTTTTTATTTTCTAATAATCTTCTTTAAAAACTTGATTAAGAAAATCAAGAAAAATGAGAAAATTGAAAAATCAACTTTGGAGACCTTCGCCAACCATAGGGAACCATTTTTGAAAAAAAAAATTAAATTTTCATATTTTTCGCATTTTTAGTATTTTTCTGAAAATATAAAAATACTTCAAAATTAATAAAAAAAAATAGCATTTGAGGGCAAAAAAAGTGTTCATGAAAAAAAGGTCAGTATTTTAAATGGTCCAACATGGAAAGGTTTTTAAAATAAAATATTGGCAATTTTTCCCTTTTTTTAGGGCACGAAATCTTTTTTTTTTTTTCGGATATTTTGTTCATATGGATAAATTTGTAAAAATTACGAAAATTTCAAAAAATTATTTTTCTTCCGAATTGGATCCTCAGGCTTCGCTAAAGCTTCCAAATATGAATTTTCGGCAATTATAGATTTGTTGTTATAGATATTCTATTAATTATCTTAAAAAAACTTGATTAAGAGAATCAAGAAAAAATGAGAAAATTGGAAAATCAATTTTGGAGACCTTGGCCAAGAATAGGGAACCATTTTCGCACAAGAAATATTTTTTCACATTTTTTCACGGTTTTACTATTTTTCTGAAAATAGAAAAATACTTCAAAATTAATAAAAATTAGCATTTGATGGCACAAAAAGGTGTTCAAGAAAACAATAGTTAGTATTTTAAAATGGTCCAACATGGAAAGGTTTTTTAAATAAAATATTGGCAATTTTTTCTTATTTTTTAGGCCACGAAATCTATTTCCGTTATTTTCGGATATTTTGTTATTATGGATAAATTTGTAATAATTACGAATATTTCAAAAAATTATTTTTCTTCCAAATTGGATCCTCAGGCTTCGCTAAAGCTTCCGAATATGATTTTTCAAATTTATAGATTTCTAGTTCGTTGAAAATTTAGGGGGGGGGGGGGGGGGGGGGGGAGGCCCCCTCTGTTGAGTGGGGGAGGCCCCCCCCCTTGTTCGGCACCTTAAGTGCCGAACAAGTCCCGTTTTCGTAAACTTTTTTTTTGAAAACCCAAATTCGTAAAAACTTAAAATTTTAAACCCGCTTTTGTAAAAAGCCCGTTAATGTCGCTATTGTGATCGATTGCATGTTCCGCTTTCCGCAACATAAAAATTCCAAAAAATTGGGGAAAATTATCCAAAATATCCTAAACATATTGTATGGCATCTAATTCAATACTAAACTTTTAGATTGTATCGATTTATTCATGAAATTTTTGATGAATTGCAGATATAACCATTCCAGTCAATTTTGACTGAAAATCGATGATATAGGCGTTGGGCATCTAGCATGGGGAATTGCCTCCCCACCGGCCCTTAACAATATCGATATGAAGTGTAACTTGTAATTTGTTGATATAAGAAATTTATTTGGTATTATAATTTAAAAAAAATAAACCAAAGAAAAAGATTGAAGTGAGTTGTATAAAATGAAGAAAGTAATGAAACAATCGATAAGTGAGCGACGCGTGCTCATCCCGAAACCCTCTTTTCATTCCATTGGCAGCCTAAAAGTGGTTTTCGTTCTTTCGAAGCCTCCCAAGCAATTTTTTATTATAACTTTTCAATCACAGGAGAATTCAAAAAAAGTCTTAAATTTATTGTAATTGTGTCAATTCATTCCTATTTTTTTTCACCAATTCAGTCCTGGCCTTTTGCAATTGTACCAATTCAATACATTTGGCCGGCCGGTGCTGAAGTGGCAAATCTTTAATAATATTTCAAAATTTTTAATTATTTTAGTAATTTCTTTTTTTGTCTTTTTCGTTTTTTTATCTCTCTTTTTTGGTTTGGGTTGGCAGCCTCCTGCCAACCAAGGGCCTTCAAGCCCTCGTTGGCCAACAGACGAGGGCTCATAGGCCCTTGTCCAAGGGCCAGCGGAGGACGCCAGCCCTCGGCCATTGCCCGATAGCCTCCTATCAACCCAACCAAAAAGAAAAGAAAAGAAAAAATGCAGAAATTTTGATTAAAAGACAATTAAAATGAATATTAAAATACTATCAAAAATTTACTACTTTAGCATCGCCCGGCTAAATGGATTGAGCTGGCATAATTTCAAAAAGTTTAGGACTAAATTAGCACAATTACAATAGGTTTATGACTATTTTTGGTAATTTTCCCTCCCGCATATGATTTACAAAATGAATATCCAGATTGAACGAAATTCTAGAAGAGAATTTATTGGGCGTAATCTAGGGTTTGGGTGTGAGAGAGCTTTTGATCTAAGCTTGTCATCTCCGTTGTTCATAGTGAATTCATCGCCGAAATTCCACTGCTCAAACCTAATCATATGAATCCTGGTGAGTTGCGATCGATCACTCGCAATCCATTTTTAGTCATTGAGCGAACTTCGTTATTGTGATCGATAGCCCGTTGGAGTGTCGAACACTCATATTTCGGTTATTTCTCCGTCAACCTCGTTATCGTTGGTTGATTGCGCGTAAACCATTTTGGAGATTGAGAGAAACCACTAGATAATGATCAATTGGGTGTAATCTGGAAGTTGAGTGAGAGAGGATTTGTTCTAAGCTTGTAAAATCCTAATGCGTTCGTTGTTTTCTCCGTTTCTCGTTTATTTCCTTTTTAATCTCGCTATTATGATCGATTGCACGGTCCATTTTCCGCGACATAAAAAGATCCAAAGGTAACCATTACCTTTCCCTTGTATATTCACAACAATCTTCTCAAACACGCGCGTTATCCCCATGATTGACCTTCCCTAAACCACGATGGGACTACCCCTAGGATCGACAGAATCGACAAAAAACCTAACTGTTGGGGTATGGTTCATACTGCCCTACGACAGGAAAGCACGTGGGTCCACTCCATGCTGAGTAGGCGAGGGTCTAGCAAAGTCGCCTCGGCGGAAGCCTCAAGGGAGCAATGCCCTCTAGACACCAGAGAGCTTTTTACGATTTAAACCCATATTTTTCCATTAACAGTTTGGGTCTGGGCTCATGAATAGCTGCTACTACTGTATATACTCTTTTTTTCTTGTAATTGAGGGATGTAACGATAAGTGTGAGATGCAAATTATAGTGGAATCCTCTCCTGGACGTAGCCCTAGTTTAAGGGTAAATCAGGATAAAATCTCGCGTCTCAATTTTCCTTTCTCGCTTTACGTTTTACTTTGACTTGATCATGCGCCGAATCCTAACACCGACAACAGCATCTACTTTACAACTATTGCAACGATTCTTCGGAGATTGAACTTACTTTTCATTAGGAAAAGTTTCTCATGGCCATCCGTTCGAATTCCATCATGATCCTCGTACCACAAAGGGCCAATTGCCTGGTTGTCTTTCGAAAGCGACTTGAGTTGATATTAACCTTACAATCGTGATTCGTGCTAAAAATTATACATCCGCTATTACCTAATTTCGAAAGGCTTGATGGAACACACCTTTTTTCAGTACAAAGTTATCGATCATTAGATCTTTATTCAGGCGCGTTTCATGAGCTGACCTCTCGGCCGGTGTTTACCTGTCGAAATACCCAGTGAAGCTTTTCGGCCATCGGCGTTGTCGCTTTCGGGATTCTCTCGAGGCTAAAGCGCGTTCGCCAAAGAACGGAACTCGTTTGCTAACCCTAGAGAGGGGCTTTGGTCACCATTATCCAGCTCATATGAACATGCCCATGAAGGTGACGTCGAATATGCATCGGAAGTGAATCCGACCGGTATTTCTTTTGACAAAAGCAACGATGGTATTCTGGCTCATGAAAAGCATTGGTTCCTGTGAAAAGAACCTTTTCAAGAAACGTGCAAGAACGGGCACGACACACATTTGTGTTGTTTCTCATCTGTGCAGTGCCATAGAATATGTCATTTGACTCCGACCACATTGCATGCGGCTTGGGATATCCTTTCATTGGCCAAAAGAAAAGCTTACACTATGTTGAAAAAGAT
>JAGVVM010010265.1:0-16954 GCA_019149425.1 Psidium friedrichsthalianum | reverse complement strand
TTAATTTTTTTTCCCACTGATTCCCGCGGCCAGCAGCATGCATCCCCTCCCCTGCCTCGCGTCCCTGCGCACGCCGTCCCTATCTCCTTCTCTAGGCAGACCAGTTCAACCCCGTTATCAAGACAGATAAACTGCCCCACAGTGTTTTTCTGTCTTTTTTTTTTTTAAGTTCACCCGGTCAAGCAGGCTATGTGGGTTTGGACACAGATTGCTTTGAGGGTCACACCCCTTCCCATTGATTAAACAACAAAAGCGAGACTTGTAATTTGAGGAAAACAGCAGTCTACTATTAGCATTAAATCCCGCAGCAAATTAGCTTCATTGATGGAACACCAGATATAACGATGGCCCTATGCTGTGGAAGGTGTTTAATCCTCAAATGAACTCGGAAGTACAACAAAGCAAGTGAAGAGGCTTACGTTCCTTCCTCAATGTTAAGCTTCTGGTAAAAGTTGACAACAAACATGCCAACTAGGCGTCCGTAGGTCGATCCCTATCATTATTCCAGAAACAAACAGACCAGCAGGAACAGCAGAACCAAATGTGATCACTGCTAAAGTATAAAAACATAACCTGAAAGTGTAGGATGTAAGAGACACGAGTTACTTTCCAATTATACCAGAATATGCACAAAACAGAAACAAAGACATGGACTTATCAGCATGTAATGACAGCATGTTTATTTCCAATTCTCTATGAACAAAGCAGCTTCAAAAAATTGCGCACCGAAGGTGTAGCACCTTCTTGGAGTTGGAACAAAATAACTGAAAGATGCAAAGCAAAAGCTTTACCAGAAAGGTCAAAAAACTTTGAAGCACTGAATTCAGAATTGTCTTTTGCACTAACAAGTTCCTGACGGCATCATCCTGAAACAATAAAGTCGATTGCATGATTGAATCAGTTAAAAAAGGAGCTTCCATCAGCAGAAAATCTATTCACAGGGAGCTATAACTTTGCCAAACCAAGATACAAATGGCATTACAAAAAAATATAGGTTGGAGGATACATAAATTTGCAATAGACCATAGAGGCATGTCATTTAATTAGATTACCGAGTATTAAAAGAATACATAGGTAGCAAGTATCATTGTTATTCATTGACTCTTCACAGTAAAAATGCAAAATCATAATTTGATAACCAAGATTCAGTAAAACCAAAACTAGAAGTAACAGAGAGTATATTCCTCTGCATGGGTGGAATAACCATTCTTGAGGAGGAAGTATTTATCAACAGTCAGCAACTAGTCTGAAAGTGTGAAATTCAGGCAAGCGTCTATACTGATTAAGGCAGATATGCTTAGGCTCAGATGTAAAAAATATGATTAAATATTAATCCCGCTCAAAACTGAGATGCAACTTCGAACACGCTGTAACACGAATAAAAAATAAAATAAAAAAATCTACCTTGAACTGTTTTATGTATTGTTTTAGAAATTTAAAAGTTTCGGCATAGTAATTTCGACTAAAAGGAATTTATTTACTCAATAAAAAATACAAGTGATTCATGAAAGAAACAGTTCACAGATAGTAAATCTCGTTATAACAAGAAATTACCATGTCTGGGGAAGAGAGAGACAAAAATAGTGGAGCGTAAGGCCAGTAGGGAACAGTTGACACGGAGGGTGGGAAACTCATGCTGAGACTGATATGAAACTTACCAAATGTTTTCCCTTTTGCATATGTATCTAATTTCAATCAAAACATGACAAAAAACGTCTAGATATAAACAATTAAATATTGAACAAACTAATTATCACAAAGACCAACCCACCACAGTGATCCAAGAGTTCATGACTGATGTCTGTGGAATTAACTACTTAAGGCTAACTCGAGAGACCGAACGAAAGTACACCATTAACTGCCACATTTCAGTTAAATACTACCATAAAAAAAATGGCTCAATACAAGAATCAAGATATAACAAATATTATAACCAATAGATTGGCTTTCACATTTTTCCAGAAATGGGGCCAAAAAGATAACAAGTGAGTTGTCTCAAAACTAACGACAAGAATGAAATACCACTATGAAACTTTTATTTCCACAGAAGCAGTAATGATTTTCGTGATTCACTCCCCTTCCACTAATGCATCCATATAATGGTAGGGATGGCAAAAACAATTGTACTTTACATAATTTCCAGACATTCCTGGAGAACTTGGGCATTCTATACCAGAAGCAGGATCTGTTTCAGGACAGGGAGTGCATTTGCGCAGTAATGGTAGACCGAAGGATATCACTGATGTTAGCAGAGATATGAGGCACGCTTCAATTATCTGTTCCAAATATTTTACGAGATGATGTAAAATGAATATAAGAGGAAAAAGGTATGGGCAAAGTGAACAATTGGACAAGATGCACGCCATCTCACATAGAATGTTTACTTGACACGATTCCCTTTCTTGTGCAGATAATATCTACGCCAGTGAGTTATATATAGAGTAGCTGGTTAAATAATGCACCTAAAAACAAACATCTGCCAGATCAGAGGGCGAGCAGAACAGCAAATAAGATCCAACTAAGAAAAGCACCAACCAAGGAGACCCCCAATAACTCCAATGACAGACATTGGCAGTAACTCCTGGAATGAGTAATCCTCTTGACCACTGCAACGAAACATCATTAGAAGTCCATTAGCTAGAAAAACCTGAAAAAATTCTTAGGTTTCAGCAGATTAAACGATAAGAACCCACCCTGATATATCCCATATTATGAATCCACCCGCGCCAAAATGTCCACACTTTCCGCTTTTACACCAACCCATCGCAGTTCGTACGACAACGGCAACAATTGCAGACGTGAAGAAAACACGCCACATAAGCTGACTCCTCCACCTTAGAAAAAATAAAGTAGATAAATCTGGAATGATATTTTGTTCTTGATTGTTCAACAAATTCATGCATGTAATCCTAGCAAGTAAACACAGCTTAACCAAGTAAAAGCAGGTGGGTCGTTTTACCACGACGTAACTTCTTCCAACGCAAAGAGAACGCCACCAACTGGAGCTCTGAAGGCAGCAGCAACTCCAGCAGCACATCCACAGGTTACCTTGGCAAAGTATTGAAAAGATTGACGAAAAGACATAGCATTTCAGAGGCGTAACATTGCTACCATAACAGACTGGACATTTGAGCTTTGACATGCTCTTTATTTTGATAAGCAAAGAAAAGAATGACACCAAAAGGAAAATTCTGTTCTGCATATAGACCGCAGGAAGTAGTAGATGCCAACACCCCCAACCAGAACAGGAATTCCCCACGATTAAACTGATAAAAGAAGCCATCATATTCAGTATGGTCTATGGAGTACAACATCCAAACTAAACCAGCAAAAGGAATGGGGGATGAAGCAGTCAAAAGTATCAAATTTAATGGTTTCCATTGTCAATCGAGCATAAACAATGAACTTCAGATGTTACCAAAGAGATTACTAGCAGAAGCAGGATATCATTTAATGTGTTTCTAGTATAAAATGGGGTTGGGGCAACTTAACTTTTCTTTACTGAACTTAGTGTCCCTTCAAAATTTAATTCTTATAAATCATGAAAAAGCCCCACAAGAAACCTGGGTGAAATGAAAAAAATGAGTCCATGTGCCAATAGAAGGAAGGAAAAATACTAAATTCTGCCAAAGAGGTGCCCCATTCATCAATCTAAGAGGCTTTAGTAACTTACAAGATCGCGGCGATCCCGATCACTCTTGAAGACTTGAAGCCACCTCGAACTCACATGATATTTTTGTGGATCCCCCTGAACTCAGAATCACATCAATGGGAAAAAAACCGTGTTCATGACCTTTGGCAAAGACACAACCATGCTTGATCACTTGATCCTTTGGGATTACTGGATGAATGTAAGATTGCAAATAAAGGAGCATCATGGTAAACAGAATGGATGATATGAAAAATATATGAGAAACAACATCCAACAGATCAGTCCCTGCTTCTGATGATTAATAAGGTTTGTGCAAGAACCTACGCTTTAGCGAAACACCAGCTGAGGTTTATTTGGGGTACAAGACATAAAACAACTACCAATCTCACACAGATTCCAGGCCACTAATTCTATTCTAATTTGTACAAAACAAGACAACCATATCGCTAGCTGTTCCTCCAAGTATTTTCAGGAAACGATCTGTTTACCACATGGTTGATGCAGGTGCGGATGCATAAAGCAGCAAAACGTGTAATAGTAAACTTGCAGCCATGAAATATTTCTCTCTCTGTATCGGCTTATTGCTAAACATGCTCATTAACGAAAAAGCATCTAAAGAAGTTGTCAATGAAACATGCAGTCAAGGACCATTGCTTTAATCATACGACAATACGTAAACCATTCCCATTACAAGTATATGAAATGATAAAGTGCCGATCTAGCCCAACCCTCAGATCGTAAAAGATCGCAAAATGAAGGAAAAAGTGAAAAATTAAGCAGCACCCTTAAAACAAACAATAAGTTGCTTATTAAGAAAGTATTGGATGTGGTGTGGAGACTAACCTGTCCAAGCAATGAAGCAATACAAGCACCCGTATGAACAAGAGGACCCTCCTTTCCAAGAGCCAGGCCACCCCCAACAGAGCCAATGCTTCCAAATATCTGTGGAAATTAGAGATTAAGTGACCATTGCAGCCCGTTAGAGAAAGTTATAACATAATTAAACAGCAAACAATTGACAAGTGATTTACCTTTCCAATCAAAGTTCTGAAGAAAAGAGTGCCATGAATATCAACTCCTGAAGATTTGAGTTCAAAACAATGAGTATTCTTGGACGAATGATGCCAAAACATTGTGGAACAACAAAGATACAGAATGCCGATCAAGCATACCATTTAGATAACCCTTAATTTCAGGAATGCCAGAACCAGCAGCTGCTGGTGCAAAGTGCGTAACAATATATACAGAAGACAGCACTAGAGCCAAGTTGAATAATACATATATCAGAAAGCCAGCGAAATAAGATTTTTGAATTATTTGAAACGTCAAATGGAACTTCCATCCAGCAAAGTTCTCGACGGATATATTGATGAAAACAGCAGCTAATCCAGTACCTGAAAGCAAAAAACCAAATAAGGAATAAATTTTCACAAAATACACATCCAAAAAAATACAGAACGCCACACATAGAATAACCATAATAACTCAGAAGCTTTCAGATAGTAAGATATCAACTAAATTTACATAGTAATAAAAATACAGAAATTGGTTGAAGTTTCTGTTCAAACCAGTGCAACAACTACTACAAATTAGTGATGCAGAGGCACCCCAAAAACTTCTACAAGTATTTTGTTTTCTTCTACCTATTGGAAAATTGAACATGTAACAATAAACAGCAAGGAGTTGCATTTAAATTCCATCTGCCTCTTCATTCCAAAAAGGTAAAAGAAAGACTTATGATGGTCTGTTTGAGCACTTTCTGAAAATGTTCTCTGGAGAAGAATTTAACTCTGCAATTAATCTGGTCACCAACATCATCGGTCTAATTTACACACGAGCAATTCAAGCGCCACTTCACCTACTACTGAAAAGCATAGTCCACAGACGTTGTTTCTAGCCTACGAATTATGTTCAGTTCAAACACATCATCATGAAAAAGCAGCCCTAATCTCCGGCCTACCAACAAGAGTTGCAAAATGCACGGATCAGCTTACCATTCCAATGAGCAAAGCAAAGAACCACTTCACCGCCACTTGGTACACAAAATATACCTTCCCTCTTTGTGCCTACGATCAACCCGCAAAAAATCGAAGCTCAGACTCACATCGAGATCCACAAACACGGCAATCGGCCTCCAATCTGAAAATTCCTCTACTCACCTGTTCTTCTCGGTAGGCATGATTCTCGATGACTTCGTAGTCGAGACTCTCGACGCTGCCTCCGTCGCTCTTCTTCGAGATGCCGACCGCGTCGAACTCGCCGTCCTCCGAGTTCGGAAGCTGAGACCAGACCAGCCTGGCCGTTTCGATGCCGTTCTGCAGGTGATTCGACAGCATGATCGGCCGGGCAAGCCTCCGAATCCTCGGAACTCAAATCAAATCCCGACCCAGAACCCTAACTCCGAACCCAGATCAATATCCCCCCACAAGGCACCGACCCCCGCACGAATCATGAAGGCGAGGCGGAGGGGGGGAGGATCATGCCAAGCGAAGAGCACAACCCGGGATCGACGATTCAGCTCCACTGAGCTAGCGCGAAAGCACGAAAGAAGACAGAGTGCTTAAGAGGCGTAGATGGCGGGTGACCCTCTCTCTCTCTCTCTCTCCCCCTCCCCGCCGCACAGAGTGGCGTTCGCTGTCGGGGCAATATCGGCGAGTGCGCGTCTGAGGTTGTCTTTTGACCTGTAGCTAGCTGGTGAATTTGACTCTGAATCAGAAGTCCATTACCTTTGGCGACGAAGGAGATACGAACACCTCAACTTCAACTTTCGATTCCCACCAAATTACGTTTCGTCTTCCACTTTCCTTTTCCGTTTGGTTCGTGTCTCGCAGGGTCCCTTTTCATCCGAGCCCTCCAACGTTCGTGCGTTGAACGTGCCTTGGGAAATCGAAGCTTTGCTTTGACCAAAGAAAGACAATCAAGCTTTGATATTGACCCAAAAAATCATGAAGCTTTGATCCTCTATTTTAGTTTTTTTTTTTTCAAAAAATCAGAATTTCGACGAAATCACACTCACGGTATATCAGTCTTTCTAATTCTTTAAGAGATTATCTATGAAGTAACGTATCTTTCCCGAAAAAGAAAAAACATTGCCCTGATAATATAACAAATGGTTTCTCTATCTTGATCAAATGAGTACCTTGTGTTAGAATCGGAAGTGATTTCAAGAAATTTTTCTCAAAAAAATTCCGTTATGCCCATTTGCCGTATGAAATTTCTGTGGTACAGCTCAATCGTATGTACAAAAATCGATCATTTCATTTTTATTTAGATGTGTTGAGTCATTGCACCAAATCCATATATTATATGCCGATAAGGGTGAGCAAACGAAATTGCTCGAACCGGACCGGCCGGTTTTGGGAGATTTCAAGAGCGCCGGTCTGATTCCTAGTTCTAGAGGTGGAACCGCCCATATGGATAACCTGGATCAAACTGTTTCTCTTTCTTATTTTATTTTATTTCTTTAAAATCTTTAAAGAAACCTACAACATCCGGACTCGTGATGCCTATTTTATGTAGCTCGGTTGATACAGTAGAGATTACGAGAGAAAGAGAGACCCAGGAACTGAAATGCAATCTGTTGATAATCATTTTTACTAGCCATAGATGAAGAAACTCAGTAATAAAAACCTTTTTTTTTTTTGTACCAGCTGTAAAAAACCTTGACTTGTGGTTTTTTCAGGGGGCCGAGGTGATAGAAGTTAGCGATGATGCCAATGCCATTCTAATGTGGGGTTAACTGTCCATTATTGATACTACTTTACTTAGGTCTGGCTTTAATGGCTTTTGCAAGAGCAAACAGCGTCAAGAAGAGGTTACTTAGGACTTCCTTTCCGTTTGTCAAATGTCCAGGGGTTTCAACAAAAGTGAAACCCAAGAAAGTTTTGGGCAATCTTGCTTTGCTTACATCACTGAGAGACCTAGCTGGAATTCATACTTACAGTGCTCTACGGTTTCAGGTACTTGTCAATTTATAACCCTCGAGCGCTTACGAGGAAGTCCAAATCTATTAGACAACACATATTAAAACCAGTTTTACTGAACCGCTCGAAATCGGAACGGACCGGTGCGGTTACAAACACCTCCAACCCGATCTTCAATTTCAGGGTAGGAATTGGACCGTCCGAGAACCGATCACCCTATAGGCTGTCAATCATTTTCTCAAAGCAAATTGGCGCGGCATTTCGAGGGAGCCTAAAACTCTTGGATAGTAGGCCAAGTGACTTGCTTATTTATCATTTTCTTTAGCCAGGAAAACAGAAAGACTTATTTAGTATTCATCCTTTCTTTTTTGTCAAACACATGTTAAAAACTCCAATTTTAAATATTACGTTTGTTTTGTTCTACAACGACAGAATGCGACACGATGCAATCGATAAGAGTAAATCCCTCGCGTCATGGAATGTCCATACATTTGAAAGTCACATTCATTGCGCGAGTTGTTTGCTTTGTTTGTCTGATATGATCAAACCCCGCAGCCCTTTTGTCTCCAAAGTCTGCAATGGCTAGGGCGGGAATGATTGCAGGTAATATTTGGAAACTTGAAAATCGATCCGATTCCAAGTTTTATGATATATAGGGTAGATTTTAGGTTTTAAAAATTAAGAAATCAACTCCAGATGATAGACAAATCTTTGTGTTTTTCTACTTTTATGTCTTCTTGATCTTGTGAGCTCTATGAGTGTGTAATATGAAATTACTACTGTAAGCTTTTATTTCCACCAATATCCATGATCGAGACTTTTACATTAATGTTTTATATTCTGCGTGTGTCTGAATATGAATTGTGGTCATTAGATTATATCAACAAATGATGGTCATCAAGGCAATGATTCATTACAGTAGTTCAACTAAAAATATTAGTGGAATTTAGGTAGGCCCTGGAATCGACCTTAAAACCTGCGATGGGATAGGTTCCAAGTTCCAAAAATTGGCAAATCGATTCCAACATGAAGGTTCTAGATTTCAAATGAAGCATGAACCGACCTTGAAATAGCTCACCCCTTTCAAAAGCACTAAAATTTATGCTCCATTTGTTTTAGGAAAGATGAATAATTCGAAAAATATTTTCCTAAAAATGATGGCTTATAATGCATGGAATAATTAGTCAAAAAAGTATTTTCTAAATAGGCAACAAGTTATGTCTCAATATTTTATGAACGATAAAAAAAAAAATTGTTCATTCATTCTCGTGAGCTATATAAGCAGTCATTTTCGGGAAATATTTTTCAAGTCATTCATTTATCGCGAAACAAACAGAGCCTTGGTCACGACTCTATTTCGGCAATTCACAGGAGAGGATATCGGCGGCGATGGTGATGGTTACTGTTGTTAATCACGGAAGATTGAGAACAACGAATGCGACGATCGCAAGATGCCCTTGCTTGCAGTGCACTATCGAGGTCTGGTTGCAACTCCAGGATTACAGGACAAGACTGAGTACTTGCGTGCAAAAATGAACCAAAAAAAAAAAATTGTGCTTATTTTCCATCGGATCGCGATGATTCTCGCAATTACTAAAGAGCGTTTTATTAGTAGGAATGCCATAACTTTCGAGACCGGTGCAAAACTTAGATACATAAAAATTACTAGCAATTATGTCGAAATTCGTATCAGAAAGTGTTAGAACAGGTGGAGAATGCTTTCCAGTTTCCACCGATGTGCGTACATCTATTCTGCTCTACGTGAAGTAATCTGTACTCTTCTATAAAGCAAAGAGGATTTCTTATTTTTAATGGATCTCAAATCATTTTCTCCTTTCTCACATGTCCTTTATTGCTTATCTTACAAATTGTGAATCCGTGGACAAATGCGTAAATTAAAAAAAACCCTATTATGTATTCTCTAACTCTCTCATATTTTGATATTAACGTTAGAATGTTTTTTTAACCTAAATAAACTTCCTTAAAAGATCCATATATTTCCAATATATATTTCCTTTCTCAATCATGTGCCATTATTGATTTTTTTTCCAATTATTCAATATATATTTTTTCTTTTCTTTCTCTTCTTTTTTTTTCCCTTCCCTACCTACTTCCTTCGATCGATCGCCGAAAAAAGAAGAGAAAGAAAAGGAAAATAAAAAGTACTCGGAAAATTAGAAAAATTTAATCGCGAGAAATCTTTTGATAATATAGATTCATATTTCTCAATGATATCCCATGATTAAGACAATTGACTGCATCCTGTGAAATCATATTATAGAAGTCCATGCATATCTTCTTTTTATAAAGCAATTCGAGTTCAATCTTGAATAATCCACATCTTTATAAAAAAAATTAAAATTAAAATTGTGCACATCAATGCTGACCGCACCACATTAACGATTTTCAACCAATTGATGGAGTGAATTAACACCGATGTAAAAGAGGATTCAATTAAAAATTTATAATTAATTGGCAAAAATTCAATAAGTTAAGATTTATTTTGATAATTTTCATACAAATCTTTTAGTAGTTGCCTGTTGGTGATGGTGGACTGGTGGAAGAGTTGGCCTTATTGCGGTGATAGTGGAGCTCACGATAATGCTAGTGACGTAGTGGCGGCAGAGTGGGCGAGTGGTCGACTCCTGGTGGTGGTGAAGTTAGAGATTGACGACCGTAGCTAGACGGTGGAGGTCATTGGCATAGGTGTGGTGATTCTGATTTTTGGCTAGGTTCGTGTTGTGTCGACACAATGGTAAGCCGCGAAATGGTCCAACGCGAACATAATAGGATCGGTTAATCGTAAATCGACTTGTGTGACACAAATCCAATCCGAAAAATTGACGGAAAGCCACGATGTGACCTATGTAACGTGATTAAACAATAGTCCATGGGTTGACAGTCACATTACCTCTCAAAATACAAAATCAATCCGCCGACACGAATTATGACATGAAATAACCTTATTATTTCATATTGCAAATCACAATGATCCCTCAACAAAATATCTGTCAAATCAAATTAAATAGCGTTTCCATACGTGATATCACCCACTTAAAATCTTAAGATTGAATGACACGAAAGAAATAACCGTCTAACTAATCGTATCTAAATTGAATGACACAAAAAAAATAACCATCTAACTAATCGTATCTAAATAGGTCAAAATACAGATTGTCTCAAAACTTACCTAATATCTTAAATGGGTTGTCCGAGTGGATTTTGTGTCTGACAAATTGGACACGACAATTAATCAAGTCTCACCGGTTGACATGGTATCCACCCGAACACGATTACCCTTAATACTACACCTGTTATTCGCGTCATGTTTAAGTCATATTATTATGTCATGTTAGAGATCGTCTATCCCTCAGCATCTATACTCTCGGCAGCCCGATTCGATTGGCTGCTCTATTGATTCTGAGGACATCCACAGTGTACGAAAAGTTCTCCGGCCACCCTGTTCATCCATCATTTCCGACATATCCGAAAAAGATAAGAGGGACACTAGGCTCTTTTGAAGATTATCGTCGGTGTGACCCAAAAAAAAATATTCACATGTCATTAGGATAAAGAATTATTGAACTTGGTTGATCGCAGAATTTTCCTCCAATTATGATACAAGCTTATTTGGAGAAGAATAAGGATACAACCGAAATAGAATGCCCGATTGGGTTGGGTTCTTAAAGGAGTTCCGCTGTTGTCCCGTCACTCCTTGTAGAATAGTCAAATTTTGATTCATGCTCAGCATCATTACATCTTTTGAGAGGGATCCAACGAAGAAAGTTCCGCATACATGTTACTTATGGACTGTGCAAAATACTCCTTGGCTTGAGGCCTCTTTATCTGCCGACCAAGAAAAGAAATGATGAGAGATTCTCGCATGATGAAGTATTCATCATAGTATTGATCTGTCTTTGGAATCTAATACGAATCTCAGCTTTCCATGTCAAATGACTTGCCTTGAACGTTGGGGTAAGAAGCCCATTCTCGACTGTAAGTGGTTCTGGCACCAATGTCACCGCTTTCGCAAACTCGAAGCCTCTTAGCTGAAATATGGGGTCAAATTCAAGTGATAATATCAGTTTATTGTTCAAGTTATCACAATATTCAATTTGACTTGAATCGTGAGAACAGAAAAAAAGACATAGGTAAATCTGGCACACTTTAGAGGGGACTTGCCTGTGCTTCTCTACCAATGGCATCCATGTCAGCAAGAACAGCGGATCGTGCTCTTGGATCGTTGCACAGTTGTCCTAAATCGGCATACTGCATTTTGGCAATCACAGAAGCATAAGTCTGTATGCAGTTCTCTACCCACCGCCCGCTGCATGTCATCCAAGCAGACAAAAATACAGAGGCAAATACATCTTGCAAGTTCTAGCAAAATAATTAATTCCTTCATGTCAGTCCATTTTACTTTCGTGCCTGTGTTTTCCTTTTGGTCTGTGGGTGCATGGGGGTTGTATAAATGTTAAGTGAGATATTTGAACATAGCAAAACAAACCACAAAACAAATTGTTCATCGAGTCTGATCCTCCATAAGACATATTTTGTTGCCAGCGAAACTTACCAGTAAAGTAGCCAGCTATATTGTAGAACACTATTACGCAAACAGAACAAGCAAGAACTGCCAACTTCACAATTGCAAACAGTTGGTATCCCTATGGTATAAACCAAACAAAAAATTGGACAAATCACCGTGATTCCTTCAGAAGCAGCCCATGCTTTCAATGCATCTGGGTCCACAGAGACAATTGCTACCAAAGAAGAGTTCAGGCTGTCACCTATCATAAGCAAACAGATAGGTTACTAAGTGATCCTTGAAGAAGAGGGAAGTGCTGAGAGAGGAGGGAGTTGGGGTTATCAATCATAGCATACCATCTTACCATAAATAAAACATTGTGCGATGAACTTGCACTTCGCATAAACATTCTCAATTTTCTCAGGAGCAATATACTCTCCCTGTGCTAATTTGAAGATGTTCTTTTTCCTGTAAAAGAAAAAAATTACTTGGAGAAACTGCTTCTTATATCCAGCTCACAAGTCCTAATACACTACACGCTACAAATGGAACTCTAAAACCTTTACCTTGCTCATTGCATAGAGTGTTTGGTTTCAGTGTGTTTGGTCTGAAACCAAACCAAAAAGCTCTTCTTGAATATTGAAGGTGATATTAAATGTTACCATTCATTCGTCTTTAGACTTAAGAGCGAGACACTTGACGTTAAACAAAAGTGAACTTCCAATTTCAAAAAGTCAAAGAAATAACTAAAGGCTACACCAAACATATACTCATCATTGTGGCCTGTTATCCTCAAAGCAACATATGACATGGCTCTATTGTCATGATACTGGAGATACAGAAATGATATCTCCAGATTCATTCACCTCATCCTAATACAACAAAAAACAAGGGTCACACCAAGTGCCGGAGTAACAGCGACTGTGGCATGACAATTTACGGAGTGAAAACATTTTTGGAAGCAGGAACATTTTGCCAGCTATTAATTTGTCTTAGAACCAGTAACCAAGGTAAACATGGCAGTTATGGGAGCCATAAATTTTGACAAGGAGCAAGCTTGAATGCAGAACTGACCAAACTAAAATCACGTCCTTTGCACACTTATTCGCAGAGCAAAGATCCAGAAGGAGCTGGTTGATTCATCAAATAAGTAAGTTGCAAAACTGAATGATCTCACCTATCAATGATCTTAAGACGGCCTCCAGGCAACCACAATCCTATGTCTCCGGTGTGAAGCCATCCATCTTCATCAACTACTTCTCTCCTACAAAATTCAGCACATACAATACTTTCTTGAAAATGTAACCAAGAAAAGGAATCCAGAAACAAAGTAAATAACATACGTCTGCACTTCATCTTTATGATAGCCTTGGAAAATAATAGGACCCCTGACACAGATTTCACCACGAGGATAAGGCTGATCCTCAGAGGTGTAGTTCATCTCTGGAACATCCACAAGTTTAATTTCTGAAAGAGAGAAACTTAATTGTCATATTGACCCTAAACAAGAATAGGCAGGGAATAAAAAAGTTCAGATTCATAAAGAGATCCAATCTAAGCTGCTATTTCTACTTCGTGAATTAATTCATGCAAGCTATCAGGTCCAAAATCTCAATAAATTAACTATCAGTACCCAAACAAGAACCAACTTGAGATAATCCTTGGTTCCTAAATATAATGAGTGTGGTGAAATAATGCGAAATTTTACAATTAGCCATTTGTTTTAAATTTCAAATAGGAAATCACCAAAACTTTTCATGAACTCTTTATTTGCCAGAAGTTAATGCCTTCACTCTTTAATACCACAACAGCAAAACAACCAATAACTCCCCATACTCTATAACCAAGAATAAAATCTGATTAAATGTAGGATATCTGAATCTCACAATCCAAAAAAGTAGGACCGACCAAGCGGAAATGATTTGTGTGTGTGTGTGTGTGTGTGTGTGTGTGTGTATTTTAGAAAGAAGAAGATTGTATTGCGTTTGAGAACATTTTGTGTGATGTAGTCAATAAAAGTAAACGTAAACTATGATAGAAAGCAAGTAGAAGCCGCACTGTCATAATGCTAATGTTATGGAGTAAGCAATGTCGATTGCAATAACAGAAGACCAATGACAATCATGTCATAATGTTCAACATACCACAGGCTGGATTAGGAGAGCCAACATGACCAGATAGGTTGTCACCATCATCCATAGCACTTATGACACAAGAAGTCTCTGTCATTCCATATCCTTCAGATACCCGACCACCAAAGCAGCTGAAGAAAAATTCAACATGCCCGTTAGAACAACAGAATAATGATCTATACATCTGTATGCACTATACAAAGTTGACTCCTCTAATTAATGAGGTGAAAAAAATGACAAAATTGCCTTCTTGGAAAAATACATATTATGCAGTCAACTACTCTAATTAATGAGGTGCACAAAATGACAATTTGCCTTCTTGAAATTCTGAAAAGAAAAAGAGACCAAAACGTCATTTAAGTAATATTAAAACCAAATTTGTCCATCAATCAAAAGAAATTAAGAGGTAAGTTTAGAAAATGTAAAGCACTTCCCATCTCCAAAGCAGATTCATATCTAACGAAAACAAATACTTCGAAAAAAAAATACCAAAAACATACCTCACCTTTCACCTATTGATCACTCACATATCAAAAATGAAGTTCACATTTATCAATCTCAAATAATGTTGATAACATTGAGAGAAGTGAAGAGAATGCTTTTCCTTCAAAAAATTTTCATCATAATCAATTGAGTGTATAATACCCATGAAGTGAACAAGGTAATAAGCTAGCATTATTCTATTAGAAGTGTAGCATTCAATTAGCAGACGAGAAACGAAAATTTCCAGAAAAGAAGCCGACTTACATCTTCAAGAACTCCATCACATCAGGAGACAAGGGAGAAGCGCCTGATGCAAGAAAACGTACCCTTCCACCGAGCTTTTCCCTAATCTTGTTGAAAACCAATCTATCCCACATGGGAGATGAGTTCCTGCCTGAAATCATTATTTATGCAGATGCTAATAAGCTTTTCAGTTGATAGGTAAGCAAGAATCTCCCTGCAAGGGAACCGGGGGGTGGCAAACTCCACAAAGAGAGTTAACAAAGCTTTACAAAAATCAAGAGTAGTTCTAACATATCTACAAGGCAGATAAATCAAGGATACCATCTCACTGTGCCAGAAATTAAGTACAAATGTCAGGTTCTTAAAAATGTGCCCCTCAGTGAAGAAAAGGGCAGTACACATCAAATAACAGGAATGAAACTTGTAGCAAATTGCCAAGCAGAACAATGAAGCTGCATTAGAACCCTCTGGAGGTGCTGACTGCTTATCATTTTAGTAAATTTTAAGCCTCCAAGTCTCTTTTGTGTGTTTTAATAGTTGAACGAGCAATATCCTTCACAGACCTGAATGTTCTATCTCTTTAGCTGTCTGCAACATAGTTAAAAGATGGTTTTTCCATTTCCCTCCCTTTCTCGCCTTTTCACTATTTAGCAAAATAGTACATCTTTAGCATTCAGAAACAGTTCACAGCTGTGATAACATAGGCAGAGTATGCACTGCTCTGATCTTTGAAACATCCATTTCCCCGGAAAGAAGAAAACACAAAAAAGTGCCTTCAAGGTGAAACGTTAAGAGATAAACACAATAAACTTTGGAAGAATAACTAGCATAGCTTTTTTACCATTCAACATCGCCTGCTTCTTGGCATTGTACGCAGCATTAAATAGCCTCTCCCTCAGTCCACCAGATGTTTTCACAGCACTCATAATACTGCAAAGTTGAGGCACTTATTGAATTGACTGCATGACTATGCATCTGACAACAAATAAAGTTACTTCCCATCTTACCCAGCATATATCCTATTGTACAAGCGAGGTACACTGCAAAATATGGTAGGTCTTAGGGCAGCCATATCATCCATTAATTTCAAATTATCCTGTACAGAAAAATATAGGAGCATGTAAGGCCACTCTTATAAAGGATGCACATAAGTAAAATCTCAACTATAATCCAAAACGTTAGTCCTTTTACAATTGCCGATGGATATATCCAATAACTTCATGAAACCGATGGTCTATCCTATAATGAGCCATGAATCCCAATGACATGTCTCTGCTTTCTTAGAAAGTTACCTAATAACAAGATGAAGATGATACATAATATGTGAGTGCAGAAACATATCACATCTTAACCATTAACTTTACGACAGCGCTACTTGTATTCGGACATGTTTCCACACGTAGTGAATGTGCAGTTGCTGCAGTCTCCTCTGCTCTACCTGGCATTCATTTATATGAATTATCTCATTCACGAAAAAATAAATATTTGGTGAAGCAAGTTCCTTATTCTGAAAAAGTATTAGCCCATCAGAGTTGCCAGCTTCCCTCTCAAATTGAGATCATATCTCAACTTAGAAACAAGCTAGACAAGGAGACTTAAGGAGTATGAAAAAGGACGAAAAGAGAAAAAAAATAATTAAACAGTAAAATTCGACTATCCATCCCTCTATTATAGGTGCTCTAGAAATGTCTGCCATCGAGTTGATAGCTCTATAACTAATGGATTGGATCGAATCAAAATCCATGGCAACGACGAGGTAAAGATGAACTGTCTTCATGGTAAATTCATTGAAGAAACACTGGCCACTGTAACTGACGAAATGCAATTTACAGACAGACACTGTTCTATCATTTCATTTAAGTCAAGAATGTGCTCAAAAGACATGCAACTTCAACGATTTATTTGAAAGAAAGTTCGTTCCTGAGTGGCCGCAGCAGTGTCTCTTACATTGGCAGAGAGAGAAAAATCTCAATACAGATCTGACCCTAAGAAAATC
>JAGVVM010010264.1:0-23166 GCA_019149425.1 Psidium friedrichsthalianum | reverse complement strand
AGCGATGGTCGGCTCGAGGGATCTAGGGCTCAGCTAGTTAGGTAACGACTTAGTATAAAGCTGATGGGGGTTGGCCTCTCGAGGGCTAGACGGCAACATGACGTACAATAGCGAGCGCACAACACGACTGAATGAAGGAGGGAGGCTCGTGAGGCTGGGGAGTGGGTTGCAAATCCAAGGGGGTTGGAGGTTCGACGGAGCTGGCGGAGAGGGCTGGATGCTAGGCAACACGAGGAGAAGCAGCTAATTGTGGCGCAAGGTTGGGCGGTGAGCGATGGACGAAAGAGGAAGATGGTGGGGGGTTATCGAAGAAGGAGGAGAGGAGGAGTGTGCTCGGCAAGGAGAAGGGAGGGGAAAGTAGATGAGAGAGAAGGGAAGAGAAAAGAGAAAGAGAAGAGAGATGAAAAGGTGAGTTGACTTGAAGAGATGGGTAGTTAATGGGGGTGGGGCCCGAAGAGGGTTAAAATGTAATTTGCTTTGTGTTAATATCTAGTGTAAAAGGTAATTTGCTAATAAGGTTAGTCTTTTAGCACAAATGATTAAGGGCATTTGGTAATTTCACAACGAGGGTTTAGTCAGGGCTAGGCTCAGCATAAAAGAACATAACGCTAGGCTTCTACAGCTATTGAATTGACTAGATCTTATTGATTGACCAACATAATTTTCCTAATCTCTCGCCAGATCAATAAAATCGCATCCAATAATTGTCCCTTAAACTTCAAAAATCTAATAGTATTACTCAGATTGAAACTTATTATCCTATAGATCTCAAAAATTTCAAGACATCACACTCTAACCTACTTCAATGGACCAAGCCTCCAGAAAGTACTCACAATACCAATAGAATTGCGTTAGGGAATAATAATCAAAGGCTACTAATGTTTTTATTGGTTGATAACTAGTGAAAGATGCAAAAGCCATTATATCGATGATGTATTAATAGAACGTTCAAGGTTATGAGTTATTTGTTAATGATGAACAATGCATTGGGCTAGAGGTGGTCTGTAAGCTTGAGGAACCTAAATGGAAGGTGAACAAGTGTGCATTTTGAAATTCGACCCTTTTTTCCGAAATTTAAATACAGAAGGTTATTTCATGAGGTACTATAAATGAATCTCACTTGAAGCTGGTCACTTTGAGATGACTAACCAAAAGGAAAGGTTATCTAGGAATATAAGCATGTGGACCAAATGGTCGATACACGTACACTCTAAAAGCCACTCGTTAGTTTGAGAATTTATTTAAAGCTGTCATCTTATGAATGAGGCTGTGAATTGAATTCCGGAATAGGACAATCGACTTTCAAGAGTGTTATAGAGGTTGAAATTGGATGTCGCCTCGAAAGGCATGAATTGGCATCGTGGCATTGGAATGCTTAGAAAAGGATAAAATTGAAAAATTGTCATCTTGCCCCCGTCTTGTGCTAGAATCCATGGCTAGAGGGTTAGTAATTTTTAGCGAGGCTAGAAAATTTGTTCGGTGGCATTCCGAGTTATTTTTCGATTTCGATTGAGCCAAATCAGCACCGATTGAGCCCTACCGATCTTGAAATTTCACGAATTTTGAGAAATGTCTCGTCGGTCATTTTTTTAACCAATTTGACCAGTTTTGACAGAAAATAATTGAAACCCAAGTTTTATCAGTCCAAATTTTACTTTAGTCCAAAATCAATCGTTCGTTCAGCTTTAAGTCGTTTTCAGTGAATAGTAATTTTAATAATTGCCCTTAGAGATAATATCTGCTTTCTCTCTCTCTCTTTCTTCCATGATTATCGCCCAGAACATTCTCTCTCCTCTCTCTCTCTAGAATTTTCGGATTTCTCTCTCTCCCTGCTAAAAATTGCAACTTTCTGCCACCAACTTCGATCGGCCACCGATGGAAATCCGACCATTGATTTTCATGATTTCTAGATATGTTGTACTTCTATCCAAGTGAGTTCACAGAACTTTGAATCACTTTGATTTGAGGTCATTTGACTTTCCAAATCTGCTTTTTTTCCGTTTCAGTCGACAAACTAGTCTTTTGTTACCCAAATTTGATATAGGGCTCATGTTGATATATGTTGACCCCAGCGACCCTAGTGTCACGCCCCGAGCCCTACGAGCTCGTGACATCTCCCCAAATCTGTCTGCGTCCGCCTGGCCACGATCTGCGATGGCCCAAAAACTTGTCCGCGGCCAGACGACGCTTCTGGAAACGAAACTCACGCGCCTGCAGAAGCTAATCTCCAACCCATACATGCACACATAACGATAATGGATATGGGACAAAAGGTACACAGTCGTCAATAACAACGATACAACTATATATATATATATCACGAGCGTTAGGGTACAGACCACCAAAATGGGAACCAAAATACAATCCAAAATCCTACGCTCGACTAGATATCTCGGCCTAAGATCTACTCCTGGTTGTGTCGCTCCAGTCAGACCGCCATGGTAGCTCCTCTGGGTCCTCCTTGAACTCCGGAAAGAAGGCTCGGTATCCTCGGTCTCGGCAAAAATGCCTCACATCTATCTCTACCTCCACGAGGAGTCCAAAAGTATCGGTGGTATACTCATCACTGCGGACGGGGTCTGAAAGATTGGCAACCAATGCTAGTGAGTCAAAGACTCAATAAGCTCACCACTAATCTATCGTAGGGTAAGATATGCTCAACAATTCGGTCCTAACCAGACACTCTAGGACTAGTCCGACGCTCTTCCTCTAAACCATATCTCTCAACGACTACGCGACTAAACAATCATGCGTGAACTAGACAAATCATGTTATATATATATATATATTATATATATATATATATATATATATATATATAACGGGTATGCCATGCTCTTTGCTTCGAAATACAAAGTATGATGCTCAATGCACAATGTTCGATGTCCGGCATTAGAATGCTATTGACCTGCGTAAACGCATTTGGTCCAGCCCCTCAGGCTCGTGCCCCAACTCGCGTGTGGGATGCTCCAGGTTGGCACGTTATTCCTCCAGCTACCCCGTGCAGGCGCACGTCCGGACGCATCGTGCCTCCCTAGGTACATTACGTCCGCATGCTTATTTCTCCAATGTCCCCAGCGTAAACACGCCTTAAGGCTATCCTCACCCTTATCTCGCCGAATGCACATGCATGCCATGATCGCAATCGATGCCCAAGCACGTCACAAATAAGCCACGTTGCATAGACCATAAAGTTTCGACCCATCAAACAATATACGTGCTCCACATGGCATGCTACAATTCGATAGTAAAACATGGTTTTCTAGGCATATGCACAATTAATATCGACAACGTGTAGCCCTCATAGTCATCCTAGCCCAATTTCCTTCCAAGCCCAATTTCTGGCCCATTAAACACTCTTGGCCCACTAGTCTCAATCAGACTCTCAATTTTCATCTCTAATTTGTTCCTGAACCACTTTTACATTCCCTAACTCAAGATCACCTCACCTTGCTCAAGTTCTCAAGTAAGCCTATTGGGCCAATTTATCAAATTTTCGGCCCATACTTGCCATTCTCTCCTTCATGGTTCATGGCCTCACTTTGGGCTTACAATCTATCTCATATCAGTCCATGAGCATCCTCTAAGTCCAAATAACTAAGCCCAAGATTATGTCCAAGAGATTCCACCTTAGGCCCATTAATGTTAAACTATTCCACATAAGCCCATATTGACTTTCGGCCCATAACCATGCCTTGGACACGCAAGATTTCATCCAAATTATTTATATCTCGGCCCACTAAGCCCTATGTTACAAGCCCAAGTCATTTCTTATATGATCTCTAAACCAAGCCCATTAAGCCCATTTAACCCATTTAAGCCCAAATCCACCAATTAGCCCATTAACTCATCTTGTCTCAATTTCCAACTACCCAAGCCCATTTCTACAGCCCATTCTTGCCATTCACACACCCACGGCACCACGTCAGCATCAACTTACATTGACCGGTCAAAGTCTCCACGAAGAAGATGACCGGAGCATTTCCCGTCTCCGGCGACCTTGCCGAAACTTCACTGGCGATTCAAAAACCTAGCTAGATAAGCCACCGAAAATTCCCAAACTCACGCTAACGCACATCCATAAACTCCAGAATGCATTGCGAGTGAATTTTAGGCCATATGACCCCCAAAACTACCCGAACCAGGCTAACTCATACGAACCCTAAACTAACTCCAGCGACAATGTCTATCTTTACCAATCGACGATAATCCTAACGATGAATAGATTACAGAGAATGAAAAGGCGTTGAAGAAGCTTACCTAGTCGTTGAGGAGGTTAGATTTAACCTAACACAAGCATGCAAGCTCTTAAAAGAAAATGGAGACTCTCGAAGCTCGGGGTGATGGTCTTGCACGATTTTAATGCAAAATGAGCATACGGTGGAGGTCAGGGGCGAATATAGATGCGATTTGACCAAGAAATTTAAAGAACAAACAGCGAACGACGAAATCGCCATGGAAACTGAGCTTGAAGTTCGAACATGGCGGTTACATGTTTAGAGGTCAATAGCGAAGACGAATGAGTTCAACGTGCTCCTTGCATCAAGGCGAAGCCTCGAGACCCGAGAATACAGCTCCAAGCTGCCTGAATCGTCTCGGATTTGAGCTCGAAATCTCGGACCTGCACCTCCAATGGCGTTTTTTGACGGGCTTGAGGATGATCTTTTCCTTCGACTCACCTTTCTCTTCTTTTCTCTTCACTTCTTGTTGTAACCGAATCCCCTCTGTTGCGTGTGCCTCTCCCCTCAACCAAATGAGAATCTTCCTATTTTACTCATCAGGCGAATTCCCCAAATCTGTTGGAACTTTCTTTCTCCCCTCTAAGCCTGCTCGCGTGAAAAGTTCCTGAGGAAGAAGAAGCTTAATTGGGTCACTGGGTCGGATCCTGTCCGACCCGATAGACCTGATTTTGAGGAAATCGAACAATTGACCCTCCAAAGTTCAAAATTCAAGAAATTAAACCCCGAAATCGGACTCTGAGGCATCAATCCCATCTGAAAACCAAATTTCCCCCAAAATTTGTGAGCTAATTATATTAAAATCTTAATTTCAAGTTTGAATCGAAAATCCGTTTCGCAAAATCCAAACCCTTAATGACCTTTTTTTGCCAAAATTGACATGATTAATGGAATCGGAAGGCCACAATCTAGAGGGTAACATGCTCTGATTTCCCATTCAGTCCCTAGAAAATTTTTAATTGCATTTTAAGTGTTTTTTAGGGACTAAATTGAAAAACTAAAAATTGCATTATGGTCCTTTTCTGTGAAATTGGGCAATTCTTGTTGATTTTTGGACTAAATTGTAATTTCAGAAAATAGAGGGGGATGACATGACTCGAAAAATTTAAAAATTAAAAATTACAGAATAAAAATGAAATTTCTATAATTTTTTTTCGATTAATTTGAAAATGAGATTAACAAAGAAAACCCCATTTCCAGATTAATTTTTTCAAAATTTCTTTGGCCAAAATGAAGAGGAAATTAAAATAAAAATATGGACTATTTTTTCGTATTTTTGTGGCCACGAATGCTATTTTTTATTGTTTTTTCATTGTTTTTTTTCTATTTTCTGAAAATATTAAAAAATGCGAAAAATATGAAAATTTATTTTTTATTCAAAATTGGTTTCAAAGGCTAGGACAAGGCTTCCAAAGTTGATTTTTCAATTTTCTCATTTTTTCTTGATTTTTTATGAATTTTGGAAAAATGCGGGAAAATACTGAAAATACGAAAAATTTTTTTGGTCAAAATAGGTTCCCTAGCCTTGGCCAAGATCCCCAAAGTTTATTTTTTTTCAATTTTATGAATTTTTATAGATTTTCTAATATTTTCTAAAAAATAAAATTGGCCAAAAAATCAAGTGTCAGCAGCTGCCCCTCTTTGAGAGGGGTCTCGTGAGAGATCGCTCTCAAAGACAATGTGACATTTGAGAGTTAGCCGACTCTATTGGGAAAAATGAAAAGTCGTAACATCCAACTCCATTTCCTTTCATGAAAGCCCAAGTTCAAAATTCCTCTTGCTTATATTGATACGGGGGAGAAAGAGAGAAAAGGGAGAGTCAAGGGACTTATTTGGAGCTTACCTGTCTGTCCAGTGGTTGTCATTAACTAATCTGGTGATAATGGAATGACACCTAACGATTTGTTTACAGGAACACCTTAGGGTGGTTGAACTCGAACCCTTATGGTAGGTCATCTCGTGACAGATTCCTGTAGGAAGAACTTTGTGAAGAAAGGTAATCTTTCCCGAGGCTATCGGCTGCTATCCATTCTAGAGGGTGAAAGCTCCGAGGCTACTAACTGACGCACACTCGCGGAAAAGATGATCACCGTATCTCTAAGTGGTGAGTCGCTAGCGCTCTAGGCTCCGACTCGAACTGTGCTTCGAGATACCTTAGAAGTGTATTCCTATCATGGAGGGTTTGGGGGAAAATTAAATCTTTTCCGAGGCTATCGGCTGCTATCCATTCCAGAGGGTGAAAGCTCCGAGGCTACTAACCGACGCACGCTTATGGAAAAGGCGATCACCGTATCTCTAAGCGGCGAGTCGCTAGCGCTCTAGTCTTCGACTTAAACTGTGCTTCGAGATACCTTAGAGGTGTATCCCTATCACGGAGGGTTTTGGGGAAAATTAAATTTTTTCCGAGGCTATCAGCTGCTATCCATTCCGGAGGGTAGAAGCTCCAAGGCTACTAACCGATGCACGCTCGCAGAAAAGGCGGTCACCGTATCTCTAAGCAGCGAGTCGTGAGCTCTTTGGGCTCTGACTTGAACTGTGCTTCGAGATACTTTAGAGGCATATCCCTATCATGGAGGGTTTAGAGGGAAACTAAATCTTCTGAAGCTGAAGGTTGGCGATCCAGTCTGAAGGATAACAGCTCCGCGGCTACTAACCTATGAACACTTATAGAAAGATTTATCAAAGTCATCATGCTTTTAGAATGGCGAGTCGTGAACTGTTCAGTTCCGAACTCGAACTATGCTTTTAGACGCCTATTTATGATTCTTTTAAGAAGGAGACCCGTGATAACGCTTTCGCGAATCAGGAGGGTGTGTAGATTTTAAAAGACTTCAAACATGACAATCTCATTTTGACATTATTTTGAGATTTAGGAAATCAAGAATCATATGAAAAATTTGATCTGAATTGTCTTACCAAAGAGGGTGCCATTCTAGGATCTGGATGGAACTAGAAAGCTTGCAGAAGCTCAAACCCGAATTATCTCACCAAGGAGGGCGCCATTTTGGGATCTGGATGGAACTAGAAAGCTTGCAGAAGCTTAAACCTGAATTATTTCACCAAGGAAGGTGTTATCCTGGAATCAATGTGGGTGCCGTCCTATGACCTGGGGAGCTAGAAACCTGTAAGAGCTCGACCCCGAATCGTCATACTGAAGAGAAAAGAGTAAGAAGATTTTTGATATTTCGAATGTTCCAATTTTTTGGAATGAATTATGCTCTTATGATCATCATCTATGAGTCATGCAGAATTTTTTCAAAGAATGTAAAGTGATGTCAGAGGTTATCCAAAACATCTTGTTACATATTAAGCTTGATAAAAGATTCCTTATGAGAAAGGTTTTGAATCAAATGAACTGAAATTACCAAAGAGTTTGCTTAAGACATCAATTGAAGTATGCTCATCAAAGAGGGCTTCTCACTATTTTTCAAAGAAGGTTTTGATTTTTATTCAGGAAGCATTTGGATTTTCTCTCGAACCCATGCCTAGGGTTTCGGAAGTATTCGCAGTGCATACAATTTGATTGATCTGAAAGGTCTTTTAAGGGACCATAATGTTAGGCTCGATTAAAGGTTCCAAGGGGGACTCATAAATGAGTCAAGGCTCATGAACGAAAGATCTTCATCATCTGCTTCGGGTTTACAAGTCAAGAACCCTGCAAAATGAGAGAGAAATAATCTTGCTTGTACTTCTTCGAGCGATGCTTAAAATCATTTAACTCTATATTAACTCAAGTGCCTTAATCTGAAAAAACTTTTATGGGTTGTAACGTAGGTTAGGATTGGGGATCAAGGGAGAAAAAGCTTATTTTGGCCCGGAAAGTATATGAGGAGGGTTTGACATTGGTGATCAACGCAGATTGTCGCCTATATGAGTCTTCTGAGAGAGTCTTCAAAGAACACCATCGTTGTATGAGGGTAGTGTAAACTTCTGCTGACGTCGTTACTGAAGAGAAATATATTTTTGCAACTTGATCCCTGCGGAGAATTTTCTTGTACAACCATTGGGGATATACAAGGAAAACAACATGCAAACATTTTCGACTGAGTTTGCAAAACAGATGTATGAAATTTTGGAGGTATTTGTAAATGGACAAGGATTTAAAAAATGGGCATTGGCCTTGCTTTTGGCTAGCACTTTGCTCTTCTGATGCTCGAGATTGGCTTTTCTGTTCTTCCTTTTTTTTTTAGTTTAGTCCCGCCTTTTGCTCTTCTATTCTTCTTTTTTTTTCTTCTTTCCCCTTTTTTTTTACAAAAGAATTTTCGAAGATTATGACCGGTACACATGTGAATGAAAATTCAGCGTACTTGAAAAGTTAATTCAGGAATTCCATGTAGAGCCGATTCTTCTGAATTCTTCTGCTTTGAGGTGGTGTCGTCTTCATATCGGAATGGACAATGATCACAAACGGGATCTTATGAAACGAATATACAGGCTCAACTAGGCTATACAAAGGATGAAAGTGTGTAGGATAGAGAAATGAATGCTTTTCGTCATCCTAAGGCACTTGAATTACCATATGAGATTAAATGCAAAGACACACCCGAAGATTGATATTAGTCCAAGCAAGAGAATTTCTAACTATTTACCTCATATTGTTGCTAGAACAGTCTTCGTTTGGCCTTGATGTGGGGTGGTTCTTTGACAGGGGTAAAAAAAATGAAACCGTCGTTCAAAGGGTTTGTCAATGGTCACCTGTAGTGTTTAGGATGGAGAAATAATTGCCTCTCGTCATCTCAATCCATGTAATCACTGCGAATAAATCCTACGTCCCTAAGTAAAGGTCTTCACTCACCACTCAAGTGTGTGTAGGGACGTGTTTGGGTATAGCTTGTCTTTCATCATTTGAGGTACTCTAATTGATAAGTCTTAAACGCCCTTATTTGGAAATTCATTTCAATTTCATCAAAATTCAATCTCCATAGGGGATTATGATGCATGATGTATGTTTCAAACATGATTTGGATAACTTCAAAGCTTTTTGAATCACAATGCGAATGAAGTTCTAAGCTGGATATTTTTTCAAGACGTGGGCTTATTGAACGTTTAAACGTTATTTGAAAATGTTATTGATTTTGTAAATTTTCTAATCATTCGAATTCAAATGACATGATTTTGAAAATTTTAGAATATTAGGAAAGGGATACTTACTGCCCGCCGTAACGGAGGATCCCTATAAAAGTAAAATGGAGTGTGTTAATGTATATCTTCAATTTTGAAGCAAATCGAAACAACACAACTTCACCATTGATCATGCATTCCAATCCGAATACAGTCGTATAAATTGTGAGAATCTGTAACCTATCCATTGTGGTGTTAAGTCCCTGTCAAGGTTAAAATAAAGAGTTAGCATATATTTCATATCCAGAATAAATTGGAACAATACCACTTTACTCTTGATTGTACATTCCCATTGAAATCCCAATGTATAGATTGCAGGAATCTTGCCATCTAGTTTGATCATCGAGACGACGTTTCCTGTAGAGATTAAAGGGAATAGGTCAATATATGTTCTCAAATTTGAGATAGATTGGAACAATACATCTTACCCTTGGTTATGCATTCCAATCTAAAGAGAGAATGCATAGGTCATGAAAAGCTGCAATTTTTTCAACAAGATAGGATTATTAGTTGTTTTATAGCCATCGAATCCCCTCGAATTTTCAGGAAAGAGATACTTATTTATTCATTTGATGATGAATCTTCATTGTAGGCTTGCCTTGAAAAGATCCCTTCATCAAGTTGTGTCAAGTGTTGCCCATCGCTCTTTATCCTAAGCTTTCATATACACGACTTATATTTGCTCGATGGCTGTGGATCCCTGTAGATGCGTTTGTTGAAGTTCTTAACAGTTGACAATTTTGAAATTTCATTATGAACCTCTTTCATTCGAGTTGAAAAGTATCGTCTACTAATAAACCTTGATCACCTTGACGAGCCATTTGCTCCAGTTAGGTGACACTTACCCTGGTTAGGTAATACTTGCCCTAATCAAATACTCAGTATATTTTTCATACTTCTTGTAATCCCTTCATCGCTTCGAGATATCTGTTATTCGAGGCTTTTTCTTCACTTTTCCCCTGCATGAAGAAATGAAGGTTAGCCCTATTTTGGGTTTATTTGAGCTTTTAGGAATGGAATACCCCATTTTAAGTGTTGTCTTTTCGATACTTGAGAACATTGCTTTTTGCAAGCGCCTTGCCCCCAATAGGATGTGTCTTGTTATTCGCTACTTGAGGCTCTTATGGCTTTGCCTTGATACATTCTTGGTGATGAAAGAAAGATATGTTCGAATCGATCTTGTTTGTAGGTAGAAAGGGACTTATTCTCAAATAAACTCCTTTCTTGATCCCACCCTTTATCTTAGCTACTGAGTTATCAACTGTTTTCATCCTCATGGGTTGTAATTTTTCGAAATATTCTGTCTCTTGATGGCTTGATAACCTTGTAAGAAGAGAAGGGATGTGTCAATTAAAAACCTTTCAGGTAATGAAATATTTGGAGCGATACCGCCTTACCTTTCATTTGAATTTGTGTCAGCCTCCTCAAAAGGTGAAAATAGCTTACACTTATGTAATCATGTATAGATTTTCTTCGAAATTCGTTGGAACCTATTATATGAAGATTAACGACTTTCTCAGCACATTTGCTTTGAAGTGTTTGATGTTTCTCTATCCAAAGAAAAGAAAAATTATGTCAAAATGGCGTAAGAAGTAGAAAGTTGGGATCAACGCCATTTATCCTTCATTCATGTTTCTCTGTCTTGACCTTTATGCTCTCTTAAAATAATATATATAATATATATATACATATAAAGGATGTATGCACGATATGCATGATACAAGTGATTCGAAATGAATCGTGCTTGCGATAAAAGAATGACCTCGCGGCTCTCGCTTTATTCATGGAAAGCGCTTTTTTAATGCATATGACGATCTACGAAATTCAAGTCTTTCATCTTCTCTTTCTCTCGAGTTTTTTCTTTTCACTGGGATCTCTAATTCATAAGAGGCTTGGAAGGATTCAAATGTCGATTGAATGTGTATTGAAATTTCATGACAGATTTTGCCCTTAAGTGGGCTATTAATATGCTCTCGAATCTATTTATTCTAAATGCACGTTCAAGATGAAGTAAGAGGTATACTCCCTGTTTTGTCATTTGGTAGTATTGTTCTTCAAGTGCTTTACTTCCATTTATCGCCTGTGAAGAAAAAGACAAGTAACAGTATTTTCATGACTGATTGAAAGTTACTTAGGAACGATACGTCTCTTCACCGAAAATGACGACTCGGTCTCGTCTTTTCTTGGTTGGCCAGGCAATCACACTTGGATGACTTCCCTCATTTGTTGCCTCGATATGCTTCTTTGTAGAATTGGGGAGACTTGCTTTAAGTAAACTCTCTTCGTTCATCTTTTATTATTTTTTCATCATCTTGAGTAGTTAGCCATCTTCAATTTAGGCCAAGAGGAATATATGACGTGTTAGACTATATATGAGATGTTTCCATTAGAACGATCCATTTTCCTTTTTAGAGCATCATTCTTAGGGACATCTGCACAAATCAATGTGTGAGCAACATCAAAGTTCATGCATGAATATTTTGAAAAATTCTTTTTAAAAGACGTTTTCAACAAACAAATTAAGAAATGGGGGGGAACTAGTCCTCATATCATCGGACATTCTCATTCTTGTAAAATTTATTTGAAAATGAGGAAACATGCGGGAATCCGGGCCTCAAATCTTCGAAAATCAAAGACAAGTGTCATCATTAGGCCAGTTTGGAATATTCCCGCATGTCTTTAATAACATGTGCATATGCATTTACTAAAATGAAATGATAGGCCGTTTATAAAGGAGGCTACCTTGGACCAACGGCTCAGGATCTAGGGTGCCAATGAGTTCTACTTACAGTATGAATTGAAAGATAAATGGAAATGACACGATGTAACGATTAACATTGACTGGTTTATTTTGCAAAATTCGAAACGGCTGCGAATAAACCCGTCTTCTTCATATGCTAGCATGGTATTCTCCTAATATCGATGAATCACTCTCTTCCACTAACTCCTTTGAGGTATGATGATACCACAGTTGAAATTGCCTCTTGATTCGGGGGTGCCAACTATACAATTTTTACCTTCCTCTTTGCCGTCTATGAGAACTACTCCTTGATGCTCAAGTAAATGGCTTTGTAGTACTTTCAGTCATCAATCTTGAGGATCTCACTATTTATGAGGGCTTGAACTTTATTCTTGAGAACCAAACAATTATCGACGTTATGCCCCATTTCACCCATATGATACGCACCTGCCTTAGTCTCATCATAACCGGAGAAATTTTTTGGAGGATTCTTCCTTGGCAGCTCCTTCGCAACTAATCCACTTTCTAATAACATTGGAAGTAGTTTTGAATAAGGATACGGAAGTGGAGTGAATTGCTTAGGCGGAAGCTCTTCACTTAGTTAGACTTTTGAAATTTCTCAACCTTAGGCCCATATTGCCCCTAAAGAGAAGTGGAAATATGTAATTGGTATCCTGACTTGTTCTTGGGAGTTTAATTCATAGCTGATATTCCTTGATACGCGAGCTTGCTTCATTAGACGGTCCTTTGTTGACTTGAGAATATCCCTATAGTTTTTCTTATTTCTGGACTTGTCATTTCGCATGGCCCATTCCACCCTTTCACCTACGTCTACCAAATGCGAAAATGATTGACAACCATATGTATGCAGCTACTCAAAGAATTTGTATGGAAGGGTTGTCAGAAAGTATCATATCAATTCATCCTCATCCGATGGGGGTTGAACTTGAGCAACTTTCGCCCTCCATCTTCATGCGAATGATCTAAAACATTCGTTCCTCCTTATTTCCACATGTTTTAAATCCATTCTGGCGGGGATAGTCTTCATATTGTATCTATATTGTTGTAGAAATTGGTCAGTAAGATCGTCCCCTTCTTCGATACCCTAATATCAAGCGCTATAAACCATGATAGCGCAGGACCAATCAAAGTATATCGAAAATTCTGGATCAAGAGTGAATCGTCGTTAACATATTCATTCATCTCTTCAAAAAAGTGATTGATATGAGTTTTCGGACATCCAATGCCATTGTACTTCTTGGTGAATTCCGGCCTTTGAAAAATATCAGGAGCCTTCCTTCGAGGCGAGGGGGTAATGTGTTGTCATTTTGGGGAACATTCAGATGAATTCCAGTCTTAGTTAAATTTGCATGGTCTCTTCCTTCCGTTGAGAAGCTAGATTCTTTCATCAAGGTAGAGCGTATGACTAAAAGGATTTCTTCTGTCATTTCATCCTCTTCGGTATCGACAACTTGTGATTCGAGGTGTGACCGCAAGGCTTTCATAGCATACGACGGACTGAGAGCTTTATCTTCTGTTGAAAGTTTTGAAAGTATAGCAAAAATCTAAGCCACTTGATCCTCTAGCTTAGTAAGTCGTACATCAGTTCATTATCTTCCATGTTTGCTCCTGAGCGGATTGTGAGATTCTCCTCTGCCATTTTTTATGACCTGTTTTTTTAGATGAAATAGATGTATTAGAATGAAAAAATAGAAAAAAAAGCATAAAATTGAATGATTTATGCTTTTTTTTCTATTTTCATTCTAATACATCTATTCATCTAAAAAAAACAGGTCATAAAAATGGCAGAGGAGAATCTCACAATCCGCTCAGGAGCAAACATGGAAGATAATGACACTGATGTACGACTTACTAAGCTAGAGGATCAAGTGGCTTAGATTTTTGCTATACTTTCAAATTTCAACAGAAGATAAAGCTCTCAGTCCGTCGTATGCTATGAAAAGCCTTGCGGTCACACCTGTCGAATCAAAGTTGTCGATACCGAAGAGGATGAAATGACAGAAGAAATCCTTTTAGTCCTACGCTCTACCTTGATGAAAGAATCTAGCTTCTCAACGGAAGGAAGAGACCATGCAAATTTAACTAAGACTGGAATTCATCTGAATGTTCCCCAAAATGACAACACATTACCCCCTCGCCTCGAAGGGAAGGCTCCTGATATTTTTCAAAGGCCGGAAATTCACCAAGAAGTACGATGGCATTGGATGTCCAAAAACTCATATCAATCACTTTTTGAAGAGATGAATGAATATGTTAACGACGATTCACTCTTGATCCAGAATTTTCGATATACTTTGATTGGTCCTGCGCTATCATGGTTTATAGCGCTTGATATTAGGGTATCGAAGAATGGGGACGATCTTACTGACCAATTTCTACAACAATATAGATACAATATGAAGACTATCCCCGCCAGAATGGATTTAAAACATGTGGAAATAAGGAGGAACGAATGTTTTAGATCATTCGCACGAAGATGGAGGGCGAAAGTTGCTCAAGTTCAACCCCCATCGGATGAGGATGAATTGATATGATACTTTCTGACAACCCTTCCATACAAATTCTTTGAGTAGCTGCATACATATGGTTGTCAATCATTTTCGCATTTGGTAGACGTAGGTGAAAGGGTGGAATGGGCCATGCGAAATGACAAGTCCAGAAATAAGAAAAACTATAGGGGATATTCTCAAGTCAACAAAGGACCGTCTAATGAAGCAAAGCTCGCGTATCAAGGAATATCAGCTATGAATTAAACTCCCAAGAACAAGTCAGGATACCAATTACATATTTCCACTTCTCTTTAGGGGCAATATGGCCTAAGGTTGAGAAATTTCAAAAGTCTAACTAAGTGAAGAAGCTTCCGCCTAAGCAATTCACTCCACTTCCGTATCCTTATTCAAAACTACTTCCAATGTTATTAGAAAGTGGATTAGTTGCGAAGGAGCTGCCAAGGAAGAATCCTCCAAAAAATTTCTCCGGTTATGATGAGACTAAGGCAGGTGCGTATCATATGGGTGAAATGGGGCATAACGTCGATAATTGTTTGGTTCTCAAGAATAAAGTTCAAGCCCTCATAAATAGTGAGATCCTCAAGATTGATGACTTGAAAGTACTACAAAGCCATTTACTTGAGCATCAAGGAGTAGTTCTCATAGACGGCAAAGAGGAAGGTAAAAATTGTATAGTTGGCACCCCGAATCAAGAGGCAATTTCAACTGTGGTATCATCATACCTCAAAGGAGTTAGTGGAAGAGAGTGATTCATCGATATTAGGAGAATACCATGCTAGCATATGAAGAAGACGGGTTATTCGCAGCCGTTTCGAATTTTGCAAAATAAACCAGTCAATGTTAATCGTTTACATCGTGTCATTTCCATTTAATCTTTCAATTCATACTGTAAGTAGAACTCATTGGCACCCTAGATCCTGAGCCGTTGGTCCAAGGTAGCCTCCTTTATAAAACGGCCTTATCATTTCATTTTAGTAAATGCATATGCACATGTTATTAAAGACATGCGGGAATATTCCAAACTGGCCTAATGATGACACTTGTCTTTGATTTTCGAAGATTTGAGGCCCGGATTCCCGCATGTTTCCTCATTTTCAAATAAATTTTACAAGAATGAGAATGTCCGATGATATGAGGACTAGTTCCCCCCCATTTCTTAATTGTTTGTTGAAAACGTCTTTTAAAAGAATTTTTCAAAATATTCATGCATGAACTTTGATGTTGCTCACACATTGATTTGTGCAGATGTCCCTAAGAATGATGCTCTAAAAAGGAAATGGATCGTTCTAATGGAAACATCTCATATATAGTCTAACACGTCAATATATTCCTCTTGGCCTAAATTGAAGATGGCTAACTACTCAAGAGGATGAAAAAATAATGATAAAAGATGAACGAAGAGAGTTTACTTAAAGCAAGTCTCCCCAATTCTACCAAAGAAGCATATCGAGGCAACAAATGAGGGAAGTCATCCAAGTGTGATTGCCTGGCCAACCAAGAAAAAGATGAGACCGAGTCGTCATTTTCGGTGAAGAGACGTATCGTTCCTAAGTAACTTTCAATCAGTCATGAAAATACTGTTACTTGTCTTTTCTTCACAGGCGATAAATGGAAGTAAAGCACTTGAAGAACAATACTACCAAATGACAAAACAGGGAGTATACCTCTTACTTCATCTTGAACGTGCATTTAGAATAAATAGATTCGAGAGCATATTAATAGCCCACTTAAGGGCAAAATCTTTCATGAATTTCAATACATTCAATCGACATTTGAATCCTTCCAAGCCTCTTATGAATTAGAGATCCCAGTGAAAAGAAAAAAACTCGAGAGAAGAGAAGATGAAAGACTTGAATTTCGTAGATCGTCATATGCATTAAAAAAACGCTTTCCATGAATAAAGCGAGAGCCGCGAGGTCATTCTTTTATCGCAAGCACGATTCATTTCGAATCACTTGTATCATGCATATCGTGCATACATCCTTTATATGTATATATATATATATATATATATTTTAAGGAGCATAAAGGTCAAGACAGAGAAACATGAATGAAAGGATAAATGGCGTTGATCCCAACTTTCTACTTCTTATGCCATTTTGACATAATTTTCTTTTCTTTGGATAGAGAAACATCAAACACTTCAAAGCCAAATGTGCTGAGAAAGTCGTTTAATCTTCATATAATAGGATTCCAAACGAATTTCGAAGAAAATCTATACATGATTACATAAGTGTAAGCTATTTTCACCTTTTGAGGAGGCTGACACAAATTCAAATGAAAGGTAAGGCGGTATCGCTCCAAATATTTCATTACCTGAAAGGTTTTTAATTGACACATCCCTTCTCTTCTTACAAGGTTATTAAGCCATCAAGGGACAGAATATTTCGAAAAATTACAACCCATGAGGATGAAAATAGTTGATAACTCAAGTAGCTAAGATAAAGGGTGGGATCAAGAAAGGAGTTTATTCGAGAATAAGTCCCTTTCTACCTACAAACAAGATCGATTCGAAACATATCCTTCTTTCATCACCAAAGAATGTATCAAGGCAAAGCCATAAGAGCCTCAAGTAGCGAATAACAAGACACATCCTATTGGGGGCAAGGCGCTTGCAAAAAGCAATGTTCTCAAGTATCGAAAAGACAACACTTAAAATGGGGTATTCCATTCCTAAAAGCTCAAATAAACCCAAAATAGGGCTAACCTTCATTTCTTCATGCAGGGGAAAAGTAAGAAGAAAAAGCCTCGAATAACAGATATCTCGAAGCGGATGAAGGGATTACAAGAAGTATGAAAAAATACTGAGGTATTTGATTAGGGCAAGTATTACCTAACCAGGGTAAGTGTCACCTAACTGGAGCAAATGGCTCGTCAAGGTGATCAAGGTTTATTAGTAGACGATACTTTTCAACTCGAATGAAAGAGGTTCATAATGAAATTTCAAAATTGTCAACTGTTAAGAACTTCAACAAACGCATCTAAGGGATCCACAAGCCATCGAGCAAATATAAGTCGTGTATATGAAAGCTTAGGATAAAGAGCGATGGGCAACACTTGACACAACTTGATGAAGGGATCTTTTCAAGGCAAGCCTACAATGAAGATTCATCATCAAATGAATAAATAAGTATCTCTTTCCCTGAAAATTCGAGGGGATTCGGTGGCTTAAAACAACTAATAATCCTATCTTGTTGAAAAAATTGCAGCTTTTCATGACCTATGCATTCTCTCTTTAGATTGGAATGCATAACCAAGGGTAAGATGTATTGTTCCAATCTATCTCAATTTGAGAACGTATATTGACCTATTCCTTTAATCTCTACAGGAAACGTCGTCTCGATGATCAAACTAGATGGCAAGATTCCTGCAATCTATACATTGGGATTTCAATGGGAATGTACAATCAAGAGTAAAGTGGTATTGTTCCAATTTATTCTGGATATGAAATATATGCTAACTCTTTATTTTAACCTTGACAGGGACTTAACACCACAATGGATAGGTTACAGATTCTCACAATTATGCGACTGTATTCGGATTGGAATGCATGATCAATGGTGAAGTTGTGTTGTTTCGATTTGCTTCAAAATTGAAGATATACATTAACACACTCCATTTTACTTTTATAGGGATCCTCCGTTACGGCGGGCAAGTAAGTATCCCTTTCCTAATATTCTAAAATTTTCAAAATCATGTCATTTGAATTCGAAGATTAGAAAATTTACAAAATCAATAACATTTTCAAATAACGTTTAAAACGTTCAATAAGCCCACGTCTTGAAAAAATATCCAGCTTAGAACTTCATTCGCATTGTGATTCAAAAAGCTTTGAAGTTATCCAAATCATGTTTGAAACATACATCATGCATCATAATCCCCTATGGAGATTGAATTTTGATGAAATTGAAATGAATTTCAAATAAGGGCGTTTAAGATTTATCAATTAGAGTACCTCAAATGATGAAAGACAAGCTATACCCAAACACGTCCCTACACACGCTGAGTGGTGAGTGAAGACCTTTACTTAGGGACGTAGGATTTATTCGCAGTGATTACATGGATTGAGATGACGAGAGGCAATTATTTCTCCATCCTAAACACTACAGGTGACCATTGACAAACCCTTTGAACGACGGTTTCATTTTTTTTACCCCTGTCAAAGAACCACCCCACATCAAGGCCAAACGAAGACTGTTCTAGCAACAGTATGAGGTAAATGGTTAGAAATTCTCTTGCTTGGACTAATATCAATCTTCGGGTGTGTCTTTGCATTTAATCTCATATGGTAATTCAAGTGCCTTAGGATGACGAAAAGCATTCATTTCTCTATCCTACACACTTTCATCCTTTGTATAGCCTAGTTGAGCCTGTATATTCGTTTCATAAGATCCCGTTTGTGATCATTGTCCATTCCGATATGAAGACGACACCACCTCAAAGCAGAAGAATTCAGAAGAATCGGCTCTACATGGAATTCCTGAATTAACTTTTCAAGTGTGCTGAATTTTCATTCACATGTGTACCGGTCATAATCTTCGAAAATTCTTTTGTAAAAAAAAAGGGGAAAAGGAAGAAAAAAAAAAGAAGAAATGAAGAGCAAAAGGCGGGACTAAACTAAAAAAAAAAGGGAAGAACAGAAAAGCCAATCTCGAGATCAACAGAAGAGCAAAGTGCTAGCCAAAAGCAAGGCCAATGCCCATTTTAAATCCTTGTCCATTTACAAATACCTCCAAATTTCATACATCTGTTTTGCAAAACTTAGTCGAAAATGTTTGCATGTTGTTTTCCTTTTTATCCCCAATGGTTGTACAAGAAAATTCTCCGCAGGGATCAAGTTGCAAAAATATATTTCTCTTCAAGTAACGACGTCAGCAGAAGTTTACACTACCCTCATACAACGATGGTGTTCTTTGAAGACTCTCTCAGAAGACTCATATAGGCGACAATCTGCGTTGATCACCAATGTCAAACCCTCCTCATATACTTTCCGGGCCAAAATAAGCTTTTTCTCCCTTGATCCCCAATCCTAACCTACGTTACAACCCATAAAAGTTTTTTCAGATTAAGGCACTTGAGTTAATATAGAGTTAAATGATTTTAAGCATCGCTCGAAGAAGTACAAGCAAGATTATTTCTCTCTCATTTTGCAGGGTTCTTGACTTGTAAACCCGAAGCAGATGATGAAGATCTTTCGTTCATGAGCCTTGACTCATTTATGAGTCCCCCTTGGAAACCTTTAATCGAGCCTAACATTATGGTCCCTTAAAAGACCTTTCAGATCAATCAAATTGTATGCACTGCGAATACTTCCGAAACCCTAGGCATGGGTTCGAGAGAAAATCCAAATGCTTCCTGAATAAAAATCAAAACCTTCTTTGAAGAAATAGTGAGAAGCCCTCTTTGATGAGCATACTTCAATTGATGTCTTAAGCAAACTCTTTGGTAATTTCAGTTCATTTGATTCAAAACCTTTCTCATAAGGAATCTTTTATCAAGCTTAATATGTAACAAGATGTTTTGGATAACCTCTGACATCACTTTACATTCTTTGAAAAAATTCTGCATGACTCATAGATGATGATCATAAGAGCATAATTCATTCCAAAAAATTGGAACATTCGAAATATCAAAAATCTTCTTACTCTTTTCTCTTCAGTATGACGATTCGGGGTCGAGCTCTTACAGGTTTCTAGCTCCCCAGGTCATAGGACGGCACCCACATTGATTCCAGGATAACACCTTCCTTGGTGAAATAATTCAGGTTTAAGCTTCTGCAAGCTTTCTAGTTCCATCCAGATCCCAAAATGGCGCCCTCCTTGGTGAGATAATTCGGGTTTGAGCTTCTGCAAGCTTTCTAGTTCCATCCAGATCCTAGAATGGCACCCTCTTTGGTAAGACAATTCAGATCAAATTTTTCATATGATTCTTGATTTCCTAAATCTCAAAATAATGTCAAAATGAGATTGTCATGTTTGAAGTCTTTTAAATCTACACACCCTCCTGATTCGCGAAAGCGTTATCACGGGTCTCCTTCTTAAAAGAATCATAAATAGGCGTCTAAAAGCATAGTTCGAGTTCGGAACTGAACAGTTCACGACTCGCCATTCTAAAAGCATGATGACTTTGATAAATCTTTCTATAAGTGTTCATAGGTTAGTAGCCGCGGAGCTGTTATCCTTCAGACTGGATCGCCAACCTTCAGCTTCAGAAGATTTAGTTTCCCTCTAAACCCTCCATGATAGGGATATGCCTCTAAAGTATCTCGAAGCACAGTTCAAGTCGGAGCCCAAAGAGCTCACGACTCGCTGCTTAGAGATACGGTGACCGCCTTTTCTGCGAGCGTGCATCGGTTAGTAGCCTTGGAGCTTCTACCCTCCGGAATGGATAGCAGCTGATAGCCTCGGAAAAAATTTAATTTCCCCAAAACCCTCCGTGATAGGGATACACCTCTAAGGTATCTCGAAGCACAGTTTAAGTCGAAGACTAGAGCGCTAGCGACTCGCCGCTTAGAGATACGGTGATCGCCTTTTCCATAAGCGTGCGTCGGTTAGTAGCCTCGGAGCTTTCACCCTCTGGAATGGATAGCAGCCGATAGCCTCGGAAAAGATTTAATTTTCCCCCAAACCCTCCATGATAGGAATACACTTCTAAGGTATCTCGAAGCACAGTTCGAGTCGGAGCCTAGAGCGCTAGCGACTCACCACTTAGAGATACGGTGATCATCTTTTCCGCGAGTGTGCGTCAGTTAGTAGCCTCGGAGCTTTCACCCTCTAGAATGGATAGCAGCCGATAGCCTCGGGAAAGATTACCTTTCTTCACAAAGTTCTTCCTACAGGAATCTGTCACGAGATGACCTACCAAGGGTTCGAGTTCAACCACCCTAAGGTGTTCCTGTAAACAAATCGTTAGGTGTCATTCCATTATCACCAGATTAGTTAATGACAACCACTGGACAGACAGGTAAGCTCCAAATAAGTCCCTTGACTCTCCCTTTTCTCTCTTTCTCCCCCGTATCAATATAAGCAAGAGGAATTTTGAACTTGGGCTTTCATGAAAGGAAATGGAGTTGGATGTTACGACTTTTCATTTTTCCCAATAGAGTCGGCTAACTCTCAAATGTCACATTGTCTTTGAGAGCGATCTCTCACGAGACCCCTCTCAAAGAGGGGCAGCTGCTGACACTTGATTTTTTGGCCCATTTTATTTTTTAGAAAATATTAGAAAATCTATAAAAATTCATAAAATTGAAAAAAAAATAAACTTTGGGGATCTTGGCCAAGGCTAGGGAACCTATTTTGACCAAAAAAATTTTTCGTATTTTCAGTATTTTCCCGCATTTTTCCAAAATTCATAAAAAATCAAGAAAAAATGAGAAAATTGAAAAATCAACTTTGGAAGCCTTGTCCTAGCCTTTGAAACCAATTTTAAAAAAATAAATTTTCATATTTTTCGCATTTTTAATATTTTCAGAAAATAGAAAAAAAACAATGAAAAAACAATAAAAAATAGCATTCGTGGCCACAAAAATACGAAAAAATAGTCCATATTTTTATTTTAATTTCCTCTTCATTTTGGCCAAAGAAATTTGAAAAAATTAATCTGGAAATGGGGTTTCTTTGTTAATCTCATTTTCAAATTAATCGAAAAAAAATTATAGAAATTTCATTTTTATTCTGTAATTTTAATTTTTAAATTTTTCGAGTCATGTCATCCCCCTCTATTTTCTGAAATTACAATTTAGTCCAAAAATCAACAAGAATTGCCCAATTCACAGAAAAGGACCATAATGCAATTTTTAGTTTTTCAATTTAGTCCCTAAAAAAACACTTAAAATGCAATTAAAAATTTTCTAGGGACTGAATGGGAAATCAGAGCATGTTACCCTCTAGATTGTGGCCTTCCGATTCCATTAATCATGTCAATTTTGGCAAAAAAAGGTCATTAAGGGTTTGGATTTGCGAAACGGATTTTCGATTCAAACTTGAAATAAGATTTTAATATAATTAGCTCACAAATTTTGGGGGAAATTTGGTTTTCAGATGGGATTGATGCCTCAGAGTCCGATTTCGGGGTTTAATTTCTTGAATTTTGAACTTTGGAGGGTCAATTGTTCGATTTCCTCAAAATCAGGTCTATCGGGTCGGACAGGATCCGACCCAGTGACCCAATTAAGCTTCTTCTTCCTCAGGAACTTTTCACGCGAGCAGGCTTAGAGGGGAGAAAGAAAGTTCCAACAGATTTGGGGAATTCGCCTGATGAGTAAAATAGGAAGATTCTCATTTGGTTGAGGGGAGAGGCACACGCAACAGAGGGGATTCGGTTACAACAAGAAGTGAAGAGAAAAGAAGAGAAAGGTGAGTCGAAGGAAAAGATCATCCTCAAGCCCGTCAAAAAACGCCATTGGAGGTGCAGGTCCGAGATTTCGAGCTCAAATCCGAGACGATTCAGGCAGCTTGGAGCTGTATTCTCGGGTCTCGAGGCTTCGCCTGATGCAAGGAGCACGTTGAAATCATTCGGTCTTCGCTATTGGACA